>JACXGM010001976.1:5485-20238 GCA_016801145.1 Umbra pygmaea | reverse complement strand
GTTTAGCAGCTAAAGGAACTGGAGAAATAAAGCCATTCTCACATGAATGTTGGGGGGTGTTTTATTGAATTACAATATTAAGTTAATATATGTGTTATTTTACATTTCTTCCATTTATAAAACTGGTTAAAACTGGTAAGGGTAGAAAACATCATAGCATTAAACTGGCAGGCACTGTCTGTCTGACAGAACAGCTAAAGAACGATTGTTCAATTGGAGTATTGCATTTTAATTTGAATATTGTCTCAAATAACACTTACATATTTTGAAAATGATAATGCATTTCTGAAATTGCATTATAATTTGAATTTAGTCCACTATATGCTTCCAAATTAAACAGTAGTTAGATAAAGTGTCAGAACAAAGAGAAGAGTCAACGTGTGAAAAGGACACACTGTTTAAAAAAATATGCTTTTTCTAATAGGTCCTCAGCTAAAAAAGGTGGAATAGGAATATTAAGGATATTCAACAGAAATATGAACTGTTTAATAAAAGTGTTTTCCTCCACAATTTGTTAATAAGCTATATATGAAGAATATAGATGTTCAAATGCATTTTTATAAAATTGCAGAAAATAAATGCACCTGCCTATAAGCAAATATTTAATTTGACCTTTATTTAACCAGGTAAGTTGACTAAGAACAATTTCTTATTTACAGCAACGACCTGGGAGTAATTAGGGTAGAGTGTCTTGCCCAAGGACACAACAACACTTGGCTCAGTTGGGAATCGAACTGGCAACCTTTAAGTCTGACTCCCTAACCACTGAGCCATCTGTGCCACAATAAATAATTATTTCTCTGTTGAATGTGCCCTTACTTTAAACTCGGTTCACGTTGGAACCAACTCAGGTACTTCAGTTAGATGATATTTGGGAACTGATTTTGGATGTATTAAGAACTCATTATTTTAGGGAAGAATATAGAGAACCATGTTTGGTTTAACTTGGAATCCCCAAAAGTGGTTTATGAAAGAAATGATTATGGCTCTTAATGGCAGTTCATCAAAAATGGTTCTTTACAGATCCTGATTTTGTTCTTAGAAGAACCTATATAAAATTGATCTTGTGAGAGCCAAAATTGGTTATTGGTAGATCTTAATTTAAATGGTTCTAATTAGATCTTTTATTGGTTTCTAGCACAATCTTTCATAAAGGGTTCTCATGAGATCTCATTTTGTTTTTTGGGAGATCTCATGTTCACTAGTTCTTTACAGATCATTTATCAGATCTAAACCAAAAAAGAGGTACAGTAATGGTTCTTGCTATATCCATTAGTCGCTCAGCAACCTCATTTTCAGTGGCTCTTTATGAATCTTATGTTCATTTTGAGTGAAATCTTTATCTAATGGTTCTTCATAAATCTCATATTGGTTCCTGGGAGACCTTACTGTCAGTGGCCCTTTAAAAATTCCATTGAGAATTGTTTTTGTATTATTTCTGAAGGGAACTTGTATAATCATATACAACCTTAACAATTAAATAATGAATGCTGTTCTTGAAGCTTTAATGAGAAAAGGCCTTAGTTCAATCAATCAATAACATTTATTTTTTATAGAAGTCAGAAAACACAAACCCCCAGCCTAAAATCACAAAGAGTAAGCAGCTAGCAGAAATATTCTAGTAGGGTTGGAACCAAGACAGAAACCTAAAGACAAACAAGACTGAGGGGTGGCCAGTCTTCTTCTGGCTGTGCTTGTGGAAGTAAGATTATATGATTTTACACATTGAAATAACCTATTTACACATTGAAATGACCAGTGACTCAGTGACTACAGGTGGGCTGTGGCCAGAGTCTTCAGGCAGAATCCATAGCCACTTTCCGGAGCGTAGTTACAGGAACGTAGTTATAGGAACAGTCCACTTCTAAACAGTTCTACTAACTACTTTCCCCCAAAACCGGTTTTGCCATTTGCATTCGCACTGGGCAAGTGGCCATAGGAACTCGTAGGAGGGATAAGGGAGTGACGCAAGCACCGCAACAGGCTTTTATGTTGTCGTCACTAGACTTTAATGTAGCGCCACATACAACATTTCAGAGTTTAATGTTTGTAACACTGGGTGTATGATTGGAGATAAGTGTGTAAATCATCTTATGTATGCAGATGATCTGGGCCCGGTTCCCCGATAACGTTCATACTTAGCGCGCTAAGAAGACTCAAAAAGATATATCTTACCGAAGTTGTTTATGTTCCTAAGTGTGTTCCCCGAAGTGTCCCTTAGGACGCTTCTTAACACGCTGCCTCTTAAGTTTGCCGTTACAAAGGCGCTGTCCCAAGAGAAGGTGCTGAATTTGTTGTCATCGATTGCTCAGGAATCGATTTTTCACTTCCCGCGAAGGTGCATTACCGTGTTAAGAAAGACAACACGTTCTATGTAAATGAAACATTCCTCAAATTATTCCAGTAACATTTATTTTAGCATAGTGTAAGTTATCAGTATAATATAGACTATTAATTCAATTATCAAATTGTCAGTAATGTGTTCATACGATATGTTGTGACTGGTAGACGAACCGGGTATCCCTCGCTAATCATCCACCCTCCTCATCCCGTTGTGCCACTTGTCCCGCTTCTTGACGTGGGTTTAACCACTTCTAAAAATGATGTAATACACTTATATCATTGGTAAGGTACTTTACAATCAGAATTGATTGGCAAGCAGCTTTAGTTACTTCTGTTTAATGTGGTTTTGATTGCCATTGGTTAATGTTCACAATAAAATCAACCTACAATCAACCAATCTACAATGAGCAGAGAGAGAGTGTTAGATAGAGAAAAGGGCACCAAGCTTCTCGTCAGAGGAACTTAAAGTTTTGCTGGACGAGGTGAGCTTGCACAAGGTGACACTGTTTTCCAGCTTTCAGAATAACTTGTGCAACAGCAACAAAAAAGAACTATGGAGCGACATAGCAAGGCTGCCTCCGGATCAGGCACACCGAGGTCCTGGCAGGACGTCAGGAAAAATCTCAAAAGGGCTTAAGTTTTGCCAAATAAAACGGAGCCTACTTTGATTCAATACAAGGACATGTTGGATCGCTGCCATAATTGATCGCTTACTGTACACCACCATGCTTACCCATTTATAGATCTTAGCCATTTAGAGCCAAATTGTTTGCCAGACTTTAATTATCAAAAGTGACTGCCAATTTAAACGCTTTAATGACATTACGAAATAGCCTTGACTAATTACCACATATTAGTTCTGATACCAAATAAAGTCAATTTCATAAATAGGCCTGTATCCATTGCGAACATATTTTATTACAGTTATAAAATGTCCATAAAATCATTGTTGAGCCACAACATTGTCAACATACCATAGTTTTACTTCTACTGCGCTGCACTAATTTCTAAAGACTGCTGCACAGTGGCGGCGACTAGCGGCTTGAGCTCAAACAACGCTAAGAAGAGAGAGCTTACGAATGGTCCAGACCAACCATACGAAAGTGTGACTTACAGAAGATATACTTAGTGCTGGGTTCCTTCCTCGGCTTGCTGTTCCTTCAGATTACGAGGCTAAAAACGACATCCAATACAATTTTATAAAAAGAATGTTGTGTTGATAATGTACTAATAACGGAGTTCGAACTGCGGCGTTTAAAAACTAGGCTGGAGTCGTAGAAATTAAGTAGCTACTTAACACAGAAACACAAAAGACGAAGGCTCCAGCATAATGTATAGCATTATACGCAAATGACAAACGAAGCAACCGGCGTAAAATGGAAAGACCCTGCTCTGGAGTAGGAGCTAAAATGGTTATAGGAACTGCGGTAGGGGGGACTAAATAATCACCAAATTTCTCCTGTCGGAACACAAGAAAAAAAGGGTTATAGGAACGTTATGTTCTAGGAACGTCAAAAATCCCTGCGGTCGGAAAGCGGCTCATGTCTGCCTATGGCTTATCATACGTTTTTTTCTTGTGATTTGTTCCCAATTTTCTTTCCCTCCTAATATATAATATAATATACTTCCGCGATTGATCTGGACACAAGGAGTCACTGGAGAGAGACGTGGCAAGATATATAATCTAAATTATCTAAACCAAATCCTGGGCCAATTTGCGCTGCCTCGTGCAGGAGGCCCAGGGCAAGTCAGAGAACCCATAGTCAAGCTCAAACCCATGACTATCATGACATAGACTGTTGTGTAATGCTGCCACTCAGTCAACTACACCACACAGACCCCCAGCTTCTCCGACTTTGCCCAGAGCTCCAGCACGAGGCAGGGAAAATTGGCATAGTGCTGGCCAGGATTTGGAATGGATAAGGTCCCGTTTACATTACGATAGCTTTCAACCACATATCTAAGACTGCTTGAGAAAAGCTTGAGATGAGACAACATTTTAGCGTGAAAACTTGCGAGCCTCTCTTGAATTTTACGAGACCTCCCGAGGTAACGCACAACAAGATTTCAAAAGATCACACATGGGGTTTTCCAAATGTAAATGCATTTTTTCAGGAAACTCTCAAGAAATGTGTGTCGCGTGGAAATTCTTCATGTGTAGGTCATTGGGCTGGTCTGGCTTCTGAGCAAAGTGCTCATGCACCCAGCTCGAGATGTCTTGAAGGACATTCCATGACACACCCAAAAATGCGCAATTGCCAGCTCGAGACATGACAATGTAAATTCTACCAGTATGGAAATGATTTTCTCTCATCGTCAGCTTTTCTCAAGTGGTCTCGAATACGTTGTGGAAAGCTATTAGAACGTAAACAGGACCTAAGTCAAATTGTATACATTGCCACGTCAATCTCCAGTGACTCCTTGTGTGCGCCTGTTAATTCAATCATGTAAGAATAGTTAGTGTGTGTGTCAATCATCCCACTCATGATCTGACTAAAGGTTCGGTGTTGGATGAGCAGTGTGAAAAAGCATTGTCTGGCTTGGCGACATGTGGTTGGATGAACCATGTGACCGCCCTTCACCATCTCGCATCTGTCGATGGGGGGTTGCGGATCTGCCGACTTGGCAGGGTTAGTGGGTAAAATTGGACACACCAATTGTGAGAGATGAAAAGGAATCCATGTATGCAGCACAAGTAGGTGGACATGTGGAGGGATGACCAGGTGGGTTGTAGGCAATAACAGCTAATTGTCAGGGTGAAACTAGACCAGCAACACAACCAGGTGGACTTTGGACATGGACAGTAAGGATTCATCAGTCCAGTAAATCCAGCGATGTAAATCCAAGGGCTAAAATCGTCCTAAGATTTAACAGGACACCAGAGAAATTACAGTGAGCACTCCTTGTATCAAAAAGAATGCGTCAGCATATAAATAAGACTCAGTCTAGTCCCACAACAAAAAGAAACAAAATGTAACATGTGAAAAATACATGATACATTTGTATGGGCTTTCAAATATTCTCGTGGATGAATTTTGTTAGTTCACAGGGTGGACAATAGATTAAGAGGCTCATACTTAAAGGTTGTTCTCCATTCTTTCAAACTAATTTCAAACTATGGTCCAAGAGAGTGACATTTCTAAAGAACTGAAGTAAAATGAGACATTGTGATGAAATTGAATCACCAAATTACACTCTGGGCAGAGCTTATAACATATGACCAGTCCTTCTTTCTCATAATTTTTTTATGCATTGACAAACCTGATGAAAGCCTACCTGGTAATTATTTTCACAAGATTGTAGATCTTAAAAAAGAGATGTGGAGATAGCTAATTTGTATATATTGTCATGGGGGACTGCTATTCAGTAGAGTTATTTGAAGCTAAATACAATTTGAGGCATGTATGTTTGTAGAACCAGTAGTCCCACTCCTACATAAAGCACTAAACAACTACTCCCCAAATGCTAAACAACTCCTACAAATGTCTAAAACTCCTACCCAAAACAACCCCTACCCAAATCAATCAAAACACTAATTCTATCCAAATTCACTAAATAAGAGAAGCATTTGAACATGGCAGCAAGGAATGAAAGAATTACCACACAACTGAACATAAGAACATTTACCAAGTTTATTTTGGGAACCATTGTTTTGCAGATACTTTTTTGGGCTACTAGTAACCTGTCTAAGTGTTGTTAAGCAAGCATGGTTTTCTGAAAAGAAAGGAGATTATAGCCAAGCCCCTAGCAATGAAAGAGTTGCTTATAATTTAGGGGCTTTCCCAAGATGGTAGGAGAGTGCGTAACAACTTTAATCCGGCGTCGGGCCCCTGTTTGAACATGAATTGACTCAAGTATCAATGTCTGTGGGAGCTGTGATACTATGGGATGGACATGAAGGGGTTAAGGTTTAAGAGGCTGTGTGACTGTAGGCTTGCAGTTTGTCTGGCTCCAGGCTATGGGGAATGGCATAGGGGCATATTGACTTCCATCACTTTCTAGGGTGGGTCACTAACCACTCTCTCAGCTGCAGGAGTGCTTAGGTTTTAGGAAATGGACTCATTAAAGGACTGAGGCGGTCTAAAAGCAACCTTCTTGCTTGAGATTTCAATACATTTTTATATCAAGATTTCTGTTTTGTTTTTGTGGAGAGCCTCAACTGTTTACCTACTGTATGATATGATGGCCAAATTTTCACAAAGTAATTATATGTCCTTGGGTTCATCAATGAATGAACATACAGTACATATCTACTTGATCAGCAGCTTTTATCTGGTTGAACTGGATTATTGGCAACAAAGAGTTGACATTTGTTACTATTGATTTATTTACATGGGACACTGCAAAATAACACGATTAAAAACCTAATGGTACATTAAATCAAACATTATTCTCTCATAAGCAGTCTAGCTGGCTTTAAGCCACTCTGTTTACAGGTGAGCCTCTAGCCGCTACTGCAGTTCTGTGTCATGGTTTTTGCCTGCTCAACAACACATTATTCCGTATTATGGATAATTGCTCCATAGCAGGCAACATACATCCCTCTAATAAGCCCCTTGCCTCAGCAACTTCAAATATTCCTGGATATTTTGGAGTATGATGGGGTGAAAATGAGTTCTAACACCTCAGCTCTTTTTCCAAGAAATGATGCGCTGCTGCCGCTGCTGTGGCACTGTCCTGGTTGTGAATGGGGCAGGCCAGAGCACGTTCTGTATCCCGGCGTGTTGGGAGCTGCTCATCCAAGCTATTAGCCTCTTACCGGCACGATGCGGGCCCCAACATGCCTATAGAGTCAGACATCATCCACATCCTTTCTCAGAGTTTATCCCACCTCTGCCTGCCTACATGTGAGCTCATACAGCATGGTAACACACACACACACACACACACACACGTTATAATGATTTTCTTTACATATATTGTCTCTCACACACACAGTGTATATGAACACACCATTCACATATAACACAAACACAGTATGTAAGTAATAAATTGAATAAAATCAATAAATCAATAAATATGCCACATTTGGTTTTTCATTCAGGCTCTTACATTATAAATGAACTGCGTCATGCTTTTGGTTCAAAAGTAGCATCTTTATTGATATAATTAAAATAGTCTGTACATGAATGACAAATTTGTAAAGCCCTTGTTGTATTTTTTGTGCATCATAACAAATTCCCAAAGCTACAGTATTTCCAATAAAAAGTAATATGATAAGCTATTATTATATGACGCATTGCATTGTAGCTGGCCATGGAGCATATCATATAGATTTTGAGGATGGATGAAATCTTAACTTGGTCTACAATGTCATTTATGAGTTCTTAGAACGGTACATGTATAGTGTGAGGGAAAACTTGAAAGTTCTTCATAGAAAAATGTCAAAGGTTATTTTAAATGACTAATATTGTTTGTCTTTTTTTAAGAATATGCACTCATAAACAGCCGCAAAAGGTTATTGAAAAGGTTACTTGATGAACCACTTTAGAGGGGTTATATTAAGAACTTCTAGAGGCCCCCAACAGTTTAAAAAAATTCCTAAATATTCCCCCAATAACTGTTACTTGTTAATGTTTAAACTATTTTATACGTCAGGTAAAACATAATTGTAAATAATACAACTGAAACAGACTGCATGTTTCATATTATTTCAATTTGGATACTTCTGCATTTCAAAACTTCTTTCAAACAGCCCGTAGATTCCATCCAAAGCCATTGGTGGACTTCACATAGAACACCATAGAATTTCCAGTTCTTAGCAAAGAGACTTTTTTTTTGCGAAGGATTGGGGAAAGTGTTGATGCATGACTATGATTAATGGGATAGGAGGCATAGCAGGGGAGGACTAAGTGTGTTAACATATTTAGACAGTTAACTGTCTTTGTGGTTGACAAGCTTGAGCATGTCTACAAGGATGACAGTATGGCAATTATCACCTGGTCTCCACAAGCTTGTTTGGACCTGCACCTCTGGTCCACTGGACTGGCTGATTGTATAAGAGATCTGTCTGTCCTCCTCCCCCTCCTGGTCTGCAGTCTGCACCTCCTCTTCTTCATCCACTCCCTCTTCTTCATTTTGTACGTTTGCCCACTGACAAAGAAATGATCAGTCTATTATTTTAATTGTACTGTAGGTTTATTTGATCAGCAAGAGATAGAATAACAACAAAGAAATCCAGAAAAATGGATTTCAAAAAGTTATTAATTGATATGCATTACAATGAGTAAAATAATTATTTGATCCCCTGTGAATCGGCAAGATTTCTGGCTCCCAGGTGACTCGTATACAAGTAACGAGCTGAGATTAGGAGTACTCCCTTTAAGGGAGAGCTCCTAATGTCAGTTTATTGTATAAAAGACACCTGTCCACAGAAGCAAGCAATCAATCAGATTCCAAACTCTCCACCATGGCCAAGACCAAAGAGCTGTCCAAGGATGTCAAGGACAAGATAGTAGACCTACACAAGGCTGAAATGGGCTACAAGACCATCGCCAAGCAGCTTGGTGAGAAGGTGACAACAGTTGCTCAGATTATTTGAAAATATAAGAAACACAATATAACTGTCAATCTCCCTCGTTCTGGGGCTCCTTGCAAGATCTCACTTCGTGGAGTTGCAATGATCATGAGAATGGTGAGGAATCAGCCCATAAGTACATGCGAGGATCTTGTCAATGATGGGGGTCAAATACTTATTTCACTCATTGTAATGCAAATCCATTATTAACTTATTTAAAATGCATTTTTCTGGATTGTTGTTGTTATTCTGTCTCTCACTGTTCAAATAAACCTACCATTCAGCAAGGATGTCTCTGTACTAGTCTCCCAGTTCCTGCCGCTGAAAAACATGCCCACAGCATGATGCTGCCACCACCATTCTTCAATGTAAGGATGGTATTGGCCAGGTGATAAGCAATGCCTGGTTTCCTCCATACATGAGGCTTGCCTTTCAGGCCATAGAGTTCAATGTTTTTTTCATCAGACCAGAGAATTTTGTTTCTCATAGTCTGGGAGTCCTTCAGGTGACTTTTGGCAAAAACCAGGCAGGCACTCATGTGCCTTTTATTGAGGAGTGGCTTCAATCTGGCCACTCTAACATACAGGCCTAATTGGTGGAGTGCTGCAGAGGTGGTTGTTCTTCTGGAAGATTCTGCTATCTCCACAGAGAAATGCTGGAGCTCTATCAAAGTGACGATCAGGTTCTTAGTCACCACCCTGACTAAGGCCCTTCTCCCCTGATCGCTCAGTTTGGCCGGGCAGCCAGCTCTAGGAAGAGTCCTGGTGGTTCCAAACTTCTTCCATTTAAGGTCTAGATGGCAGCATATGTTGATTTGAAAAGTTGACACATCGGACCACAAAACACGATTCCACTGTGCTACTGTCCATCTCAGATGAGACCGAGCCCAGAGAAGTCGGCAGCACTTCTGGACAGTGCCAATGTATGGCTTCTGCTTTGCAAAGTAAAGCCTTAACTTGTCTGTGGATGCAGCAGCAAATGGTGTTGACTGACAAATGTTTACAAAAGTATTCCCATGTCAGGTTATCCTTTACAGACTCATGACGGTTTTAAGACAGTGACGTCTGAGGGATCAGAGATCACTTGCATTCAGAAGTGGCCATGCTCTTTACGCACTGAGATTTAAATGGATTCCTTGACTCTTAATTATATTGTGCACTGTAGAAGGAGAAATGCCCAAAATACTATTAATTTATTATTGGGGAATGTTGTTTTCAAAGTGTTGGATTATTCGCTGATGCATCTGTTGGCAGATTTGCGAGCCTCGACCCATCCTTGCACTTAAAAATATATTTACAAAATCATTCCTCTTTAGCGTTAGCATTTTCGAAACTTTCCCAACTTTTTCAGAACTGGGGTTGTACCATCTACCAATTGTCTGCCATTCATCCATCTACAATTCATGTTGTTTTTTAAAATCAATATATACAACAACAAAGCAGTACATGCAAAAGAAAAGAAACAAACAGATAAAGAATTAAATTATACATAATTTAGATAAGTATAAAAAAGTAACAAAATGGGGGGTAAAAGAAAAGTAAAAATAAATTATAAATTACCCAAATAGCCTGTAATAACCCACGGGGAAGTATTATATATTGACATATATTGCAAAAACATATATTTTTTATATGTACTTATACTTTTTTAAACATATACAAATATATGTATTATATGGCAATATATTTCATACATATATTTGCACATTTGATTTTGGATGTTTTAAATGTTTTAATATGTCTAAAATATCTGTAAATATATTGATATATACGACACAATTATAGGTGGTAATATTCATGAAACATATACATCTGCATTTGTATTGTTTCCTGTCATGTGTTTATTCTATTATATAGTGGTTTCTTTGAAGCACTTTTGTAGAGGAATGGCATTCATGTTGTTTTCATAATAGGTCTCTTTTGAAATGTAAACTTGGACTACAAAGTGGATCATTATACTGCAACTGAAAAAGGTGCTACAGTATATGCTGCTTGACAATGACTAAAGTCAGAACCTTTGAGTATTTAGTAAACATTCCAGTAGATTGTGACATGATGGAAGTTGTATGACACTGTGAATAAAGGTCCTTATTAAATGAAGATTACTGACCATACCCAGTTGTTTCTTTGCTTACAATGCATTTTATTAAAATTATGCTAATATGTACTATACAATTTACAGATTTTGACTCTTGTTTGTATAAGATAATAGTCTTTTTCACAGTAGTTAATGTAATACAATATGGCCTAAACTTTTGGTTTGTTCCATTGCCAATAATAGTTAAACTCAAAATAACAAGTAGATTCTCATCAAATAATGTCTTGAAGGTTTATTCCATAATGTCTTGTTGAGAAATGCCTAAAATACTTCATATTCATATGTATAATATTGTACATGTTAAATTCATGTTAAATTCATATGCAATGTATTAAAATATTGTCAAAAGCACAAGTTATATATTTCATGAACATATTCAGGACATATACAGTGCCTTGCGAAAGTATTGAACATTGACCTTTTGCCACATTTCAGGCTTCAAACAAAGATATAAAACTGTAATTTTTTGTGAAGAAGCAAAAACAAGTGGGACACAATCATGAAGTGGAACGAAATTTATTGGATATTTCAAACTTTTTTAACAAATAAAAAACTGACAAATTGGGCGAGCGAAATTATTCAGCCTTTTTACTTTCAGTGCAGCAAACTCTCTCCAGAAGTTCAGTGAGGATCTCTGAATAATCCAATGTTGACCTAAATGACTAATGATAATAAATAGAATCGACCTGTGTGTAATCAAGTCTCCGTATAAATGCACCTGCTCTGTGATAGTCTCAGAGGTCCGTTGAAAGCACAAAGAGCATCATGAAGAACAAGGAACACACCAGGCAGGTCCGAGATACTATTGTGGAGAAGTTTAAAGCTGGATTTGGAAACAGAAAGATTTCCCAAGCTTTTAACATCCCAAGGAGCACTGTGCAAGCGATAATATTGAAATGGAAGGAGTATCAGACCACTGCAAATCTACCAAGACCCAGCCGTCCCTCTAAACTTTCAGCTCATACAGGGAGAAGACTGATCAGAGATGCAGCCAAGAGGCCCATGATCACTCAGATCTACAGCTGAGGTGGGCAAGTCTGTCCATAGGACAACAATCAGTCGTATACTGCACAAATCTGGCATATGGAAGAGTGGCAAGAAGAAAGCCATTTCTGAAAGATATCCATAAAAAGTGTTGTTTAAAGTTTGCCACAAGCCACCTGGGAGACACACCAAACATGTGGAAGAAGGTGCTTCTGGTCAGATGAAACCAAAATGGAACTTTTTGGCAACAATGCAAAACATTATGTTTGGCATAAAAGCAACACAGCTCATCACCCTGAACACACCAGTCCCACTGTCAAACATGGTGGTGGCAGCATCATGGTTTGGGCCTGCTTCTCTTCAGCAGGGACAGGAAAGATGGCTAAAATTTATGGGAAGATGAATGGAGCCAAATACAGGACCATTCTGGAAGAAAACCTGATGGAGTCTGCAAAAGACCTGAGACTGGGATGGAGATTTGTCTTCCAACAAGACAATGATCCAAAACATAAAGCAAAATCTACAATGGAATGGTTCACAAATAAACATATCCAGGTGTGAGAATGGCCAAGTCAAGGCCTAGACCTGAATCCAATCGAGAATCTGTGGAAAGAACTGAAAACTGCTGTTCACAAATGCTCTCAATCCAACCTCACTGAGCTCGAGTTGTTTTACAAGGAGGAATGTGCAAAAAATTTCAGTCTCTCGATGTGCAAAACTGATAGAGACATACCCCAAGCGACTTACAGCTGTAATCGCAGTAAAAGGTGACGCTACAAAGTATTAACTTAAGGGGGCTGAATAATTTTGCAGGCCAAATTTTTTAGTTTTTATTTGTTAAAAAAGTTTGAAATAAATTTCATTCAGTAGTTGATTCTTCACAAAAAATTACAGTTTCATATCTTTATGTTTGAAGCCTGAAATGTGGCAAAAGGTTGAAAAGTTCAAGGGGGCCGAATACTTTCGCAAGGCACTGTATATACATATAAAGTATGTTGAGTAATCCTATACATATATGTACATATATTTTTTGCATGAGTTTTCCGTGTGGGAACACTCAGTCCAACTACTTGAATTTGGATTTTTCTAGAATGCACACAGATCATCCACGCTGTACACAAAATAATTTAAGGCTTAAACCAACTCTTCAGGATGTTTTTTTAGCCGGCAGTTGATTCTGCTAGAACTATTAGCATTTCTTGAAAGGTCAACTTGACATTGAGGTTATAACTAGCTCGGCACAATGGGATGCCCTTCTTAAAGATTTTACAATATACTGGATCAACTACATAGTTTCATACTAGGGGGTGCAGATGGCTCAGTGGGTAGGGAGTCAGACTTGTACTCAGAAGGTTGCCAGTTCGATTCCTGACTGAGCCAAATGTCGTTGTGTCCTTGGGCAAGACACTTTACCCTAATTGCTCCCAGGTCGTTGCTGTAAATAAGAAATTGTTCTTAGTCAACTTACCTGGTTAAATAAAGACTAAATAAAAATAAATAAATACTTCTTCAACAGTCTTACAATGCAAGACATTTTGAGTGTAATTCCCTATTTCAGTGAAAGAACATTTATGACATTGATTGGTGTCTACCAAATTTTATTTAAATATACACTCAGGAGTAAAATAATTCCTGTGAGCAAATTAAAATATATTCATTGATGGGGAAGGTTCTCATGAGTTATTAAATTTGGTCCATACCATGGGCCAATCCCAATCTAAACCATTGGCCAATCCCAATATAAACCATGGGCCAATCCCAATCCAAACCATGGGCCAATCCCAATCCAAACCATGGGCCAATCCCAATCCAAACCATGGGCCAATCCCAATCCAAACCATGGGCCAATCCCAATATAAACCATGGGCCAATCCCAATATAAACCATGGGCCAATCCCAATATAAACCATGGGCCAATCCCAATCTAAACCATTGGTCTTCAGATCTTTTTCCCACAACCTTCTAAAACAGAGCGTGTTCACTTCAGATCATATTCATTTAATATAGATTAGAGACACAATTTCAGAACCTGTAGTGGAAGTTATTAACTTTACAAGCAGGTGTGAACTTAAACATAATTCCATGGTATACACAATACGTTTTCATAGCTGTTAGTAGTTTAATAAAAAACAAAACATGATAAACAGGGATATAGTATAAGTGTCCTTCAAATCTTGAAACGATCTAAGGCCTTTGATTAAAATATTCTTTAAATTCAAATGCCTTAATTGTCCCACTGTGGAAAAGGGAAGGGATTGGAACCAGACAATAGTGAGTTATTATTCTTCATAAAGCATCAAATTGCTTACAAAAATGAAGAGGAGAAACAGTCAGCACTGAAAATAGAAAATTAATTATGGGAGAATATTCATTTTAATGACAGAATCTCACCCATGTAGACTGACATTCAGTGGGGTCCAATTATTTAGATCTATCTTGATTTTAGTGAGAGATTCTTTGAAGTTCTAAATAATAATAAGAGGCAGGGAGGTCTAATATGAATACCCAGATAACCAGAAGCATCATGCACCTATTTTATTTAAGGGGGCACAGTGTGCACAACACATGCAAACATGTGCCCACAAATACAGATAGTAAAAAGAAAATCCACTTGGCTCAAAAATCTGAGGGGGCACGTTCCCCTGCAGATAACATAAAACCATCATATCTACCATTTATCTACCATTTATCCATTTATCTACCATCTATCTACCATCTACCATCACAGACGTCTGTCTGTCTGTCTGTCTGTCTGTCTGTCTGTCTGTCTGTCTGTCTGTCTGTCTGTCTGTCTGTCTGTCTGTCTGTCTGT
>JACXGM010001975.1:38467-50308 GCA_016801145.1 Umbra pygmaea | reverse complement strand
GATAATGTTCATTTTTTGTGATACTGTTGTAGTCTACTACTGTTTGTAGGGAAACTGTTCACTTTACAGTGTATATATTATTTATTATTTTTTTCTTCTGTTTTTATTGCCTACCTAGAATGTATTATGGGGCAAGAGAGCCTGCAATGTAATGTGTGTTCTATTTAGACATACTATCTGCTCTTGTTATTTTTTTTTTTCTCTTTCTCTTTAAATATGTTATCTTATCACAAATAAATTGAATATTGGTCCCTAACCCCTCACATAATCATGACACATCGAACTCGCACATTATCTAAGCACCCATCTCAATAACATGGACTATCAATAAGACATTATTCATGTCCATAAGGAAGTTCAATCCATTGTTTATGGCCTGACGAGCCGCGGGAAAACCGCTAATCTGATTGACGCGGTGTGTGAGTTTTAAAATAGTAGTTTTTGACAATCAAGTGCCACCCCAAATAAAAGACTGGCCCAAGCTGGCCCCCCCAGAAATAATGTTCTGGCTATGCCCCTGCTTATACCCTATCGGTTGGTGACTTGAACATTATACTGTCATTTGCATCCACTATTTAGGTACATCAGTGTAAAATATAATTTGCATAATAATTTGAAACGCAGTGTAGATACCTTACCTTGAGATATAACTTTCCCCTCACTAAATCTTCTCAACAAAATGATGATGTGTTAAGACCTTTCTGTCTAGTGCACTATTACATTGATCTCTTTTAGTGTTTTTTGGGGTATCAAACCTCAACTAAAGTAACTAACTGGTTGTGACCAGTGACGGACTGGGGATGAAAAACGGCCCTGGCATTTCAATCTGGTGCGCAGCGTTACTATAGATGCTCAAAAACGGGCCTGGGGAAATTATACGGGCTGCCGTTTACAGTTAAAGGGGCCACATGGCTGTGACAATCATGCGCATCTATGGCATCTGCCCAAAATCCAGACTGGCCAGTCCATCGCTGGTTGTGACCATAGAGCTATATTTTGGTCTTGTCACTCCAAATTAGCATGCTAGAAGCTGTGAGGCAATGTGTTGTCTGGCATATTGTAACCTGGGTTTTTGTGGGAATGGTGCTATAAAGGCTTCTTTCTGGCAACTCGGCCATGCAGCTAATTTTTGTATCATCATATTGTGCTCCTTGAAACATCCACACCGTCTTTTTCCAGAGCAGCCTGTATATCTCCTGAGGTTACCTGTGGGGATTTCTTTGTATCCTGAACAATTCTTCAGGCAATTTTGGCTGAAATCTTTCTTGGTCTTCCTGACCTTGGCTTGGTATTAAGAGATCCTCTTTTTATTTCCTTTTCCGACTTTATGCAGTTCCAGTACCTCATTACACAGTTCTTTTGACAGTTCTCTTCTGCTCCCCATGGCTCAGTATCTAGCCTGCTCAGTGCATCTATGCGAGAGCTAACAAACTCATTGACTATACACAGACACTACTTGCACTTGAAAGTGCCACAGGTCTGGGAAATTATCCTTTAATTGCCATTTTTATTTGTGTGTGTGTGTGTCACCTTATCTGTCTGTAAACAGGCGTGTAAACTTTTGATTATGGCCATTTGGGTAATTTCAGTTATCAGTATGGTTTACAAAGGAACCAAACAACTATGTGATATTAAATGGTTTCATCTGATCACTGTCCTTACATAACAGTAAGTGTTTTGCATGAACAGTCACATTGTCAAAATTAATGTTGAAATTTTACAATTTCTGCCAGGGTATGTAAACTTATGAGCACAGCTGTATTTTAATCTACTTTTACTGTTATTTAACCAGGTAAGTTGATTAAGAAGTTATTCTTTTTTACAACAATGGGCTGGGCAGAATATTACAGGTGGAAAGAGGAGCAATTGGGGTTACTCTCTTGCACATGCATAACTCTTTTGCACATCCACAGAGCTTTAACCTTGGTAGTTAGGGGATTAGAACCAGGAACCTTTCAGATAACAGTTAGGTGCAATGGGTCCCTTTTTTAACCCCTAACGTTATCTCATCATTTACCTGATGGTGTAAGTCATTCATCGTGATTCATTATATTTGAGGCATTCGGCCACCGCAAGTGTTCGAATTTTCACAGTAACGTCAACGCAAATTTTTCGAAATTATGAACTGTCTTGAATCGAATCAATCTTTGATTCGAGTTGATTGGAGAATAAAACTGCACAAATAACGATCAGTTCAACGGAACGCCTCTAGCTGTAGTTTCTAAAATGTATCCGTTGACGTAACTGTGTGAAATTCACAACACTTGTCGTGGCCGAGTTGCGAATTATTGAACGTTCTGAGAAGGTGTAGTGACTGACTGTCGTGTCTGGATGGGTCTAGCGTGATCCTTTAATGCTCACCAAATAATGTTTTACGACATTCTACTTTTACAGTGTACATTTGAATTGTTTTACCATAGTCTGTTTTTTCTATGGTCGAATTAAAAGAATGCCAGCTATAATGGTAGTTGTAGAGTTTTGAGGGTGGCGCGTACTGTACACATGACGAGAAGCAAACAGAGCTAGAGAGCGCACTAATGAATACAGTTTGTCATTTCGGTGGATCTCTAAAAGATAAAAGACATGTTCGCAACAGAACGCTATTGAAACCACCAGTAGAAACATATTGAGTGAGCATGTGTTACTATACTTAAGAGTTCTACATTTTCTTCCAAGTGGATTGAATAACAGACTTTAATTCATTTCCAGTGTGCCTAGATCTGTGCACTTAAGACCTTGGGAAGATGAGGATACTCACCAACTTTGTGGTGTTTAATCTGTGTCTTTTACAAACGGTAAGTTAATTTACAAATTGGCAATCATATTCATATCGACCATTATTTAAATATGTGATTGTGTTATATAGTTTTGTTAAATAGCTAATTAAAGTAGTATTTTTGCTTTTATCTTTGTGCGCATTACTATTTAGTACTTCACGTGACAGAATATAAAAAATAATATGGAGCTTTTGAGATGTGAAATTGTACATTTGTACAGTAGTTAAAATTCACAATGTATGCTACATACCTCGGGCAAGAAAACAACTGGAAGATATCAATTATCTGAATAATTATTCCGCTGAAAATAGTAAGTTTCAGTGCATTTCACACTACCAAAGAGCCACGGGCTACAGATAGAAACCGTTGATAAGACATTTTCTATCTACACAGTAGAGGTTGAAGATGTTGGAACCATTCTATTCTAATACAGTACGTTCATGGTAATAATATAGCAAAATTACTTTTGGTAAAACCTTCTCAAAGTCAAAATACATAATTTCAAAATAATTTTGTTATATATCTTATATTCAACGTATCTCAGAGTTATCTGGTTACCTAAAACTGTTACATATTTCGTAAGCTATTATCCAAGGTGACAACATCCAGATTCATTTTTGCTTGGTCCTTTCCATATTTAGGGACCAGGACAAAAGAGTTACTAGCATGAGTGCTGAAACTTTGCCACATATTTGTACTATTTTTCTGAAATTTTAAACATTGTTTTCATAGACACACCAATACACATACCTAATATTTTACAGCTTTTTGTTGTGGAACAATAATTTTATAATCAATGAATCCATCATATTACATTTTATTCTGTAATACTTTGTCAGTAATGGTTATAAACAGCTCAAACTTGATACATGTTATATTATTAGCTGGTCTATATTTACAATGTTTGTTCTGGTCAAACAGAACTTTATTGATTGACTAATTACCAATAAATCCATTATTACATTTTATTCTGTAAATATTCTATATATTTTTTTAATAATGATCATAGAAACTAGTTTTACACCAAAAGTTGTTAACGTATCAAATCATTCTGTAATTTTTTGGCGAAATATGGGTAAAGGTATTGATAAAAGTCACCTTGCTCCAAAGATACTGTATTTCCACAGCTATGAATACACTGAGTCAGTGTACGCCTACATAAAAACAGACCTTATTTAATGTTAATGTTAAAATATATTTGGCTGAAATTAATGGGGAAATAATGCAGAGAACCACTTTCAGGTGTTGCTGCAAAGTGTTATGGGTATTACGATGCAACACTATTTCTCTCTTTTAAACTCAGTGGTAAAAATATTGAATGCTGGAAATCCACAGGAAATTTATGGAAAATGTCTGTGTGTGAGTTGAAAATGCAACACTCTTGGTATAAAAAGGGTAATAAAGTTGTCTTAGTTATAAGATCAAATCTGTATCATAGAGTCGAGGTATACATTTTTTATAACACCACAAGCATCAGTTAGATTGTTGATGCAGAAATATATTGAAATGCTATAGTTCTTTACCACCAGAATGTGCCATTTAGTGCCATTCCATTTCAATTTTGTGTTGGAAAATGAAAATACATTAGAGTAAATCTTAAAAGAGAACAACAACAAAATGTTATAACTTTTCTATGATCCTAAATCATTTGAAGTACTTATTTGATGTTCTCCCTCATCAGTCAGCTCTCTCACTCAGGGAGAACAGGGTCAAACTAGCACAAGTGCTATGTCAATAGCACAGGGCTAGCATCCGGTTTTGCAAAGTGATCAATACCCCATAATGACAATGTGAAAGAAGTGTGTTTGAAATCTTAGCAAATTTATTAAAAATAAAAAATGAAAAAAGTAAATGTACATAAGTATTCACAGCCTTTGACATGACACTCAAAATTGAGCTCAAGTGCATTCTGTTTCCACTGATCAACCTTGAGATGTTTCCACAACCTGATTGGAGGCCACCTGTGGTAAATTCATTTGATTGGATATGATTTGGAAAGGCACACACCTGCTATATAAGGTCCCACAGTTAATATTAAATGTCAGAGCACAAACCAAGTCATGAAGTCTAAATAATTGTCTGTAGTCCTCCGATACAGGATTGTATCAAGGTACAGATCTGGGGAAGGGTAGAGAAAAATAGCTGCAGCATTGAAGGTTTTAATGAGCACAGAGGCCTCCATCATTCTCACATGGAAGAAGTTTGGAACCACCAGGACTCTTCCTAGAGCTGGCCGCCTGGCCAAAATGAGCGATCGGGGGAGAAGGGCTTTAGTCACGGAGGTGACCAAGAACCTGATGGCCACTCTGACAGAGCTCCAGCATTTCTCTGTGGAGAGAGGAGAACCTTCCAGAAGAACAACCATCTCTGCAGCACTCCACCAATCAGACCTGTGTGGTAGAGTGGCCAGACGGAAGCCACTCCTCAGTAAATGGCACATGAGAGCTTGCCTGGAGTTTCCCAGAAGGCACCTGAATGACTCCCATACCATGAGAATCAAAAATATCTGTTCTGATAAAACAAAGATTAAACTCTATGGCCTGAATGGCAAGCGTAATCTCTGGAGGAAACTAGGCACCTATCATCACCTGGCCAATACCATCCTTACAGTGAAGCATGGTGGTGGCAGCATCTTGCTGTGGGCATGTTTTTCAGCGGCAAGAACTGGGAGACTAGTCAGGATTGAGGAAAAGATGAATGCAGCAATGTACAGAGACCTTGCTTAAAACCTGCTCCAGAGCGCTCTGGACTTCAGGCACAATCCAGTGTATCATCATCCATTGCTGTATCTGCAATGATGTTATCAAATGTCTGCAGCAGGCAGTCATAATTGTTTGCCACAGTGCTCACTATCCGTGATGTGAAATTCCATTGAGTAGGAGCGTTTCGGGTCAACCTTGAATAGCCTGCAGACTCCAGAAAAGATGTCCTCTTTGTGTATCCAAAAAAGGGAGCATCCTGAAATTCTTCTCTGATCTGATCAGTAATGGTGGCTGCAAGAGCAGAGATCAAGTCATTTTGAATAGTATGGGACATACCAGAAAACACAGTTGAGGACTTGAATTGTGTGGACAGTACAGAGTTACATTAAGCTAATGTTTTTGTGAACTCCCTGTAATTGCCCTTGTTGAATGATTCACTATTTTCATCATGTCCCCTAAATGGCAAAGCTAAGTGCTATGCATTTGAATTTATTCACTGGTCAGAAAGTGACACACCATGTGGCAAACAGTGCTCGACTGAAACAGGGGGTCGACGTTCTGAGGTCATTCTCATAATTGTACATCATGTTTTAAATATGTTACATGCAGCTCAATAATGAATAAAACTATGTATATTTCACTGAGAGAAATCAGTTTATTGTTTTCAATTCACTAATGATAACACCTTTTACTGTATCAAGCTAAACCATCCGTATATAAATGAACATACTGACACTAATCGTATTGCATGTCCACAAATAAATCACTAGCAACTTATCATTTATACTTGGGCTAGCTATTGTTAGCTTATTATCACTGGGAGCTAACAACAGTTAGCCACTCAATCAAATAAGAAAATAAATGGTATTACAGTGGGGCAAAAAAGTATTTAGTCAACCACCTATTGTACAAGTTCTCCCACTTAAAAAGACGAGAGAGGCCTGTCATTTTCATCATAGGTACACTTCAACTATGAGAGACAAAATGAGAAAAAATAGTATTTGGTCACCTACAAACAAGCAAGATTTATGGCTCTCACAGACCTGTAACTTCTTCTTTAAGAGGCTCCTCTGTCCTCCACTCATTACCTGTATTAATGGCACCTGTTTGAATTTGTTATCAGTATAAAAGACACCTGTCCACAACCTCAAACAGTCACACTCCAAACTCCACTATGGCCAAGACCAAAGAGCTGTCAAAGGACACCAGGAAACAAAATTGTAGACCTGCACCAGGCTGGGAAGACTAAATCTGCAATAGGTAAGCAGCTTGGTGTGAAGAAATCAACTGTGGGAGCAGAAAATGGAATACATACAAGACCACTGATAATTTCCATCGATCCGGGGCTCCACGCAAGATCTCACCCCATAGGTTCAAAATGATCACAAGATCGGTGAGCAAAACTCCTAGAACCACACTTGGGGGACCTAGGGAATGACCTGCAGAAAGCTAACAAAGGCTACCATAAGTAACACACTACGCCTCCAGGGACTCAAATCCTGGAGTGCCAGACGTGTCCCCCTGCTTAAGACAGTACATGTCCAGGCCCGTCTGACGTTTGCTAGAGAGCATTTGGATGATCCAGAAGAGGATTGGGAGAATGTCATATGGTCAGATGAAACCATAATATATCTTTTTGGTAAAAACTTGGGGGTGGAAACATGTTTTTCTGCAAAGAGACCAGGATGACTGATCCGTGTAAAGGAAAGAATGAATGGGGCCATATATTGTGAGATTTTAAGTGAAAACCTCCTTCCATCAGCAAGGGCATTAGAGATGAAACGTGGCTGGGTCTTTCAGCATGACAATGATCCTAAACACACCGCCCAAGCAATGGCTTCGTAGGAAGCATTTCAAGGTCCTGGAGTGGCCCAGCCAGTCACCAGCTCTCAACCCTATAATATATCTTTGGAGGGAGTTAAGTCTGTGTTGCCCAGCGACAGCCCCAAAACATCACTGCTCTACAGGAGATCTGCATGGAGGAATGGGCCAAAATACCAGCAACAGTGTGTGAAAACCTTGTGAAGACTTACAGAAAACGTTTGACCTCAGTCATTGCCAACAAAGGGTATATTACAAAGTATTGAGATTAACTTTTTTTATTGACCAAATACTTATTTTCCACCATAATTTACCAATAAATTCATTAAAAATCCTACAATGTGATTTTCTGTATTTTCTTTTCTCATTTTGTCTCTCATAGTTGAAGTGTACCTTTGATGAACATTACAGGCCTCTCATCTTTTGAAGTGGAGAACTTGCACAATTGGTGGCTGACTAAATACTTTTTTGCCCCACTGTATAATGTGGATAAATTGTTTTGCATGTATACAAATAAATCGCTAACTACATATCCACATTATCATGTTTCCTTGGGTAACTAGGCTAGCTATCGTTAGCTTAGTATCTGTAACGTCCAGCCCTGTGTTAGGCTGTTTATGTTCCCTTGTATGTTCGGTGATGTCTCCTGTGTTCTGTCTTATGTCCTCAGTGTATTCAGTGTTTGATAATACAGTGGTTTAGTTGTGTTCCTTTGAGTGCTCCCTAATGTATTGTGGTCTGTGGTTCCCCCTGGTGTCCCTTCTGTGTCTCACAGGTGCAGGTCTGATGTCATCATTGTGGGACAGTGTGTACATGTTGATTGGCACGGGTGTATCCTATTGTCTCTAATGTGTAGGTGTATTTAGCCCTTGTGTTTCCGCCTTGTCCTTGTTCGTCAATGTGCTCCTGTTACGTGTTCCTGAGTGTTTTCTTTTATTCGTTAGAAAGCCCCACGTGGCAGTATTGTTTTGTTGATTTAATAAAAGTGCTATTTGAGTATTGCAACCTTCGCACCTGTCTCTATCCATTCACCGGAGGAGCGTGACAGTATCACTGGGAGCTAACAACAGTTAGCTACAAACAGTTAGCTACTTAATCAAATAAGAAGAAAAACTATTCCTAATATAATGTGAATAATTCGATTTACCTGTCCAGAAGGAAAATACTGAGCAGGATTCCAGGGCAGGGGAGCTGTCTGTGGTTAAGTTAAATTAGACAACATGTTTATGTAGACAAAACTGTTTATTTTACATGAAAATATACTCCCTACTGCATTTTTTACTTTACCATTGCTGAAATGAATAAATGTGCTACAGAATATTATGATATAATGTAAAACAAATAGTGCAACACTAATAAAAATATGTTTTAACAAAGGTGTTTTTCCAAATTCACAATTGTAGCAGTTGTTAGATTCACTACAACCTGTCCTTATCTTCAAATCTACTGTTGGCATTGCACTAAATGCTTAATAAATCCGGAATATGTAAGCATTTAATCGAAGTACCAGGTAATGCAAAACATGTTGAACGCAAACTCTGATCTGTTGCCAACAACTGTTTTGATACCATAGTTCGACATTAAATGTGATGTAGCCTACCACTTGAAAACAGTATGTTTAGCTTATGTAGGTGCATGCTGCTTTGAATAATCTACCGGTAAATGGCTGTGCTAACTTTGAATAAAACACTGGGACATACCAGTGTAAAACATTTACAGTATCTCACAAAAGTGAGTACATCCCTCACATTATTGTAAATATTTGATTATAACTTTTCATGTGACAACACTGAAAAAATGACACTTTGCTAGAATGTAAACTAGTGAGGGTACAGGTTGTGTGAGTGTAAATTTGTTGTCCCCTCAAAATACTCAACATACAGCCATTAAGGTCTTAACCACTGGCAATAGAAGTGTTTAAACACTTAAATGAAAATGTCCAAATTGGGCCCAAAGTGTCAAAATTTTGTGTGACCACCATTATTTTCTAGCATTGCCTTAACCCTCTTGGGCATGGAGTTCACCAGAGCTTCACAGGTTGCCCCTGGATTCCTCTTCCACTTCTCCATGACGACATCACAGAGCTGGTGGATGTTAGAGACCATGCGCTCCTCCACCTTTGGTTTAAGGACTCCCCACAGATGCTCAATAGGGTTTAGGTCTGTAGACATGCTTGGCCAGTCCATCACCTTTTACATCAGCTTCTTTAGCAAGGCATCTTGGAGGTGTGTTTGGGGTCGTTATCATGTTGGAATACTGCTCTGCGGCCCAGTCACTGAAGGGAGGGGATCATGCTCCGCTTCAGTATGTCACAGTGCATGTTGGCATTCATGGTTCCCTCAATGAACTGTAGCTCCCCAGTGCCGGCAGCACTCATGCAGGCCCAGACCATGACACTCCCACCATCATGCTTGACTGTAGGCAAGACACACGTGTCTTTGTACTCCTCACCTGGTTGCCATCACACAAGCTTGACACCATCTGAACCAAATAAGTTTATCTTGGTCTCATCAAACCACAAGACATGGTTCACCTTAATCTCAATATAAAGTGGAGACCCCAAGAAATTTCCTAAAGACCAAGGCCCAGAGGTAGCATCGTATTGGGCCTGCTATATGTCAGGTCACCTCTGCCTTGGAGCACTGCCATCCTCATTACCATGTGCTGAGGTTTCCTTTGTAAAAATCATGAACTAGCCATCACCTGACATACAGACACCCAGTCCTGGACAGGGCTGACACAATGTGGTGCCCAATTAGGGCAGGATAATGGCTGACACCCTGTTAGTGGAGGAGATGTATGCAATGGCTTAGAGCTCATAGGCCTGCTGAGAGTTCTCTAATACAACACTGATTTAGCATTGGATTACAGACAGCAGTAGTTATGAGTAGGCATACAGAGAAGAGACAGAGGTTACATTGGTGATATTAAGTCTAACATACACAGGCATTCCAAATTATTATTCAAATTATATTTTACACTGATTTTCCTAAATAGTCGATACAAATGACAGTCAGTTTAATTTTCAAGTCACCAACTGTTAGGGTGAGTCAAATTTCATTGAACAAACCACCCAATGAAAACAGAATAATAAAAAATCAAATTGCACTGTTCCAAATTATTATGCACAACTGAGTTTCAAAACATTTTATAGGTTGTAAAGCACTGAAAATTGTCATTTGTTGAATTTTCAGCATTAGGAGGTCAAATTTACTGAAATTAAAAGCTATTTCAATCAATCACATCTTAACAGGGCAAGTTACATGTTAAGATAAGACTCCTTCTTTGATATGACCTTCACAATTCTTGCATCCATTAAAATTGTGAGTTTATGGAGAGTTTCTGTTTGAATGTCAGAATAGCCTTCCAGAGCTGCTGTTTTGATGCGAACTGCCTCCCACCCTCATAGGTTTTTTGTTTGAGGATGCTCCAAAGGTTCTCAATAGGGTTGAGGTCAGGGGAAGATCTTTGAATGTTTCCCTTTGAATTTGCTTTTTCAAAAGGAAACTATAACATGGTTGAAAAATCAATGGTTGACATTTGTTAAATCAAAAGTTTGAGGCAGTTATTGTCATAGTGTCACGTATCCAAGGGAATAGGCAGAGACAAGCGCGAAGGTTGCAATGATCCACTCGTATTTATTAAACCAAATACTTAATCGTTAAACAAACACTGCCATGAGGGGCCAACACGGAACACTGGAGTATATAGCACAAGACACGTAACAGGGACATTGACGAACAGGGGAATGACCGAAACATGAGGGTAAATACACTTCACTAATAACCTAATAAATGACAGCTGAGAACTAAAATGACATCACCCATGAACCTAACACAATATCTGAAACAGACACAAGAGGGAGCCAGCCACAACACCATACATGGGGAAGTTACAAGGAGGACATAACTAACTAACAAAACCACTGTGAACATAGGGAACATAAACACAAGAGAAAATACACAAACGGAAGTCCATAGAACAGCCCTCCATGGCTGAACGTTACAGAAGCCCCCTCCAAAAGCCCACAACACCGGGGTGGGCTAAACAAGAGGGACCGGGGCAGGAAGGAAAGAGGGACCGGGGCAGGAAGGAAAGAGGGACCGAAGCAAGAAAGGCGGAGGGCGGCCCGGGGTCAGGAGGGACGGAGGGCGGCCCGGGGTCAGGAGGGACGGAGAGGGGCCCTGGGTCAGGAGGGACAGAGAGGGGCCCTGGGTCAGGAGGGACAGAGAGGGGCCCTGGGTCAGGAGCGACAGAGAGGGGCCCTGGGTCAGGAGGGACAGAGAGGGGCCCTGGGTCAGGAGGGACAGAGAGGGGCCCTGGGTCTGGAGGGACAGAGAGTCCAGGAGGCCAGGGGACAGACCGTTCCGGCCACCCGGGGAAAGGCAGCTCAGGCAGCCCGGGGAAAGGCAGTACAGGCAGCCCGGGGAAAGGCAAATCAGGCACCGGCACGAGGAGAGGCAGTTTAGGTGGCCAGGGCGGCAGGGTGTCTGGGAGCCCTGGCTCAAGCAGGGTGTCTGGGAGCCCTGGCTCAAGCAGGG
>JACXGM010001975.1:8054-38367 GCA_016801145.1 Umbra pygmaea | reverse complement strand
TTTGTCAGTGAACATTTTTTTCTGCCGGAGACGCTAGATTGGAAGGTTGTCATTGACGATGATAACAAAACCCATGATCCCACGCTACTTCCCAATGTCATCCAAGTACATCTTTTGTTATTGTTGTGATTGAGAGACCCCTAGTGGCCAAAAACTACATATTGTACGTTTAACAAGGTAAGCCAATTTAGAACTGATTGTTATTTGCAATGGCAAATTGTCCACTATAAATTATTACAGTGCAAAGATGACAAAGTAAATGTTCTTGGCTTGTTTTCATGGACACTTATAGCGTAATGGTTCAAGTAAAGTTAAAGAAACATGTAGATTTGTTTTAGCAGATTTTTAGTGTTTTACTTCCTACTAAGAAACAGGTGATTCCATTTCACCTTGTCCCAAACGTACACTGATGATGATATAATATATGCCTGATGCTTGCTGACATTTGTATTGTGTTCTTCCCAACAGACCAGTATAACTGCAGCAACTGTGAAGAGACCGAGTGGTCCACTCCTGGAAGCAGCTTTTGCTCACAGCGTTCAGTGGAGTATATAGCTTTCACAGACCCTTTAGCCATCACACTCACATTGTCCACAGGCATCCTTCTAGCAATGACTTTAGCTATTGTCATTCTTTTTGTTCTTAACTATGAAAAGCCAGTTGTTAAGTCTGCTGGTGGACCAATGTGTTTCCTTCTTCTTGGCTGCTTGAGCGCAAGTAGTATCAGTGTGTTCTTTTTCTTTGGGAAACCAACAGAGCTGAGTTGTGTGTGGAGATATTTTCCCTTCTCATTGTTCTACACTGTCTGCTTAGCTTGTTTTGCTGTGCGCTCGTTTCAAATCGTTTGCATTTTCAAAATGGCTGCCAAGTTCCCTAAGATTCACAGGTGGTGGGTAAAGGAGAATGGACAGTGGTGGGTCATCATCATAGCATTTGTCATTCAGTTGTTGGTCCTTTCAACAGTGTTCAGTATCAGCCCTCCAATACCAGTCAATGACACAACATCCTACACAGATCAAATAATACTCAAGTGTGCCATGTCAAATGTATTGTCCATATTCTTGTTTTTCACTATGGTCATGGCAAGCCTTTGTTTTATTTTCTCATACATGGGGAAAGACTTGCCAAAAAATTACAATGAGGCCAAAGCAATCACCTTTTATTTGCTATTTCTTATATTGACATGGATTGCTTTCTCCACTGCACACTTACTATACCATGGTAAATATATAGAGTTACTCAATGCAATGTCAGTGCTATCCAGTGAATATAGCATCCTACTTTGCTACTTTCTCCCTAAATGCTACATCATTATATTTCAGCCTGAGAAAAATACACAGCAGCATTTCCAAGGAATCATTCAAAGTTATACTCAAAACATCAGTAGTAAGTAATTGAAAATAGTGCGTTTTTACATTTTACTGAAGTAAGCAAATGCTTTTCTTGCTAAAATATTACTTGTCTGTATTTATCTTACATTGTTTTTGTTGATTTTATTTACATTATGTATTTATGCATGTATTTTAACTGGTTTACTTATTGCATAATTAAAAACAACATTTAGTAGTCCTAGGACTCCACAACAGCTAATTATTATTATACCACAGAGGTTGGTTTCCTTTTTCACCAGGCAAGTTGACGGAATACATACTCTCATATAGAACAACGGCAACGGAAAATTGGCCAGGACACCACTACTCTTACAATTAGTACCATGGCATCGTAACATGTCCACAGAGTGTCAGGACACATTTAATGACCCTTCTGAAAGACTGCACCCTACATAGGGCAGATCTCCCATTTAGGGAGAAGTGCCCCCTACTGGCCCTCCAACACCACTTCCAGCAGTATTGGTCTCCCATCCCATCTTGTGACCGACCAGGCCCGACACTAATTAAACTGGTTGATTTGCTGCTAGCAGTAAATTTATACCTAATATTGTGTGCTTTTTTACTTAACTAGACATTCATTTATGCTGCAGTCACTGTACCAATACAGCCTACATGTATTTCTTAATTTGGTGTCCACTTGGCAAAACAGATAGGAAAAATTACAAATTAGAGGTAAAAGATCTGAATTCCGCAGGCTTTGTGGTAAAGGACTACATTTCGGGCCATTTTCATTTTAGATCAATTAATAAGACTGGATATTATTTGTCTATAGAGCATTACCGGTACTTTAAATGTGTCCATTCTGTTTAAAGCATTCAATTATATTTGTTATGCGAAGCTAAATATGTTAATTTGAGCAATATTTTACTTTACCAGAGGGTGGCGCCAGTAGACCTTAACAATAAATAAATAGCTATTCTGTAGACTGCAACCTTACAATCAGTCCAAAGCCCAGTTGTACAAATGGTTTAAAATGGAAATCCTTTATTTTGCTACCCAGGATGAGGTAATCCATCTTAATTTTGTGCCAGTTTTTCGACGGAAGATTTGATTGAATCACCCTGATCCAGATACACACTTCAAGATTACCAAATCAAGATTACCAGTGCTCTAAATGGGACTGTATGACAATGTTTGCTACTAGCTATGTAAAGACCAAGATGTAGAATAGCCAGCATGGTGTCACTAAGTGTTTTTTATCTGAAAAGGCAGAAAACAGCACAATAATACAATACAAACATCCTCTTCCATTCTTACTTTCTTTTAAATAGACACCAAATAATATGTATTTTTCTAAATTCACAATTACATTGTGAATATTTTGAACATATTTTAAATCATAAAAAGACTAAATGTCCAATAGTAAAATAAAGAATCTTCAGTGTTCTTCATTTGTGGAGAGACCAGCATTTTGACGCCCTGCTTTTAGGAGTTGGATATCATGTCTGGCTTTGGTTTGCTGTAGTTGGGTGAGAGTGATTTGTTTCTCTGCCAGACAAATCTGTACTTCTGCTGTTTCTGTTACTTGTTTAAGAAGTGACTTTTAGGCATCATCATCTTTGTTTGGCAAAGAACAAAGCGGATTTTCTGAGCTCCTGCTGTGAGGATGTACAGTACATTCTTCCTCAGTATCAGGAATCCAGAATAAATGTTTCCTCTGCATAAGGAGGAACTGGCTCAATTTCCTATACATTCGTGGGCTACAACACCTTGAAGAGCTTGCAGGTGTTCAACTTTAATAATGGCAGGGACCACATCTGTGTAATCACCTCCTAAAGGGCTTGTGGTCTGTTTGGGTGCTTCAGAATGACCCTTTGTTGCCCCGGCCTTCAGATTCCTCCATCTAAATGTCACCTGCTCCATAATCCTCTTCTGGCCACACCCCATGGCATCCACATTCTAGATGATTTCAACCCTAATGTCTCTTCTGTTTTTGCTAGTCACTTCTCCACCCTTAGTACAATGAAACATACTACTATTGAAGCATAATGGCACCTAACAGCCTCGAGTCTGTGTCTCTGCAATAGTGAAATTAAGTTCCTTTGAATCCATGTTTGCATCCCTTTAGAGTGGAGTGAAATGTATAGGCTTGGGGCATGATTGTCTTAATCAACACAAGTCACAGCACCTAATTGATGTTTAAGGTGTTTGCAAAGTCCAATTCCACAGCCATCTTATTCAGCCTTTTTCAGAGGACTTACAGAGAGACACTGACATGGCAGGTATTGTCTATCACCAACACCATTTTGGGAGGAGAGGATACCGTCAAAGGGTGTATGTTGAACGTACAACACCGCTGGAGCAATAAACAACTGAGGAATTGTATCCTCGGTTTCACTTTGGGTATTAAGTGCATTGCAGACCTTGTCAGACTAAATCTTCAATTCAAAATCTGAAGGAGCCACAGTCTATCTTTGGAATAACAAGGCCTCATTGCTCTGCACGTCCTTGCATCTGGGACTTTATACCAAATTGTTGGTGACAATATAGGAGTGATGTAATGAAAGGTTCGTCAATCGCATTGGCCAATGTGGTCAATCAATTAGGTGCATTTCCAGAGGATGACCAGATTACCCAGAACAAGCGCAGCTTTTGGGGAACATGCCCAAAACTTTTGGGGTTATTGACTACACTCCTGTGTATATACAAGCAGCTCATGAGAAGCAGTGGAAGTACATCAACCGAGAGTATCCACATCTAACGCTGACCTCATCATCACAAACTGCATGGTGAAGTGGCCCTGGTCTGTTTATGATGCGCCTATTCTGAGCGAGAACGCTCTACATAGACAGCTCCAAACCAACCAAGTGGAATAATATTAGGAGACAGTGCCTATCTACCCCTACCAAGGCTAATTACTGGTACCCCTTTCTTGCAGCAAACACACCTTAGACACAAGAACAAGATGTGCAATTGAGCGTTTAAATGGGTGCTTTTCATACTTGCCATTGGAACTACAGGGAGCGTGTAGCAAAACTCTTGCCTGTATTGTGCTGCACAACCTTGCTACCAGGCGCAATGCCCCTGGGTCATTCTTAGCAAAAGGTGCAATTTGTGTCCCCATGATATAATCAAGCATAAGTTGTGAAAAAATGGGTTAATACTTATTTTTTCAAGCTTTCTTACTAAATTAAACCCTTCTCCACTACGTAAAACAAGGTGTATGCCCTCAGGGTTTATTTACTCAAAAATAATTAATCTGACTGTGGTGAAGCATTCTAAAATGCCATGTCCCCAGTCAGTTTTTTAACTTCAGTTGCAAATATAAGTAATAAAAATCTAATCATTTTTATGTTTTTAACTATAATTGCAAATAACTATTTATAATATATCTCACCACATGCTATTTGTTAAATAAAAAATATATTTTAATATTGAAAATGTTGAAACATGGTCTGTCCCTGAGTTCACTGTCCCCCCGCGTTTTACTCTGATGAAAATCCTTCTGGACACGCCCCTTGATTGTTCATTTAGTCACCTGACACTCAGGAAGTACTAGGTTACATTTTTGGAGGGAAAGCAACTACACGGAGCGGAGTAGGTATCTCTCTTTAATCAACACTTTTTTCAATGTTTTAGAGTGGCTCACTAATGTGATCAAGCATAACATGTACCATATGTTACTCTGATTTATATTAGAAACATGATTTTTTTGTGATTTTGAAGATGTAGCTAATAAATATGCACAAAATCTTCTTGTGTAGTCACCTTGTGCTAGCCTGTTGTTCATTACATGAGTAAAAATTGCCAACTTTAGCATAATTTGTCCCCCCGCGTTACTGTCCCCTCCCGTTACTCCTGGCTGTACATAAAATAGTGTGATTTATTAGAGGGTTAGGTTGTTGGACATTAAAAATGTAAATATTATAATAACTGTCCATTAAAAACTTTTATTGATAGAGATGAAAATGTCCAGTAACGCGGGGGACATATGTGTATACACATGTGCAACAAATCTGATCAAAATTCTGATGTCATAACGCCTAATATATTTTTCTCAAAGTTGAAAATGTCCTTCGGATGAAATGATAAAATCAATGAAAATGATAATTATTTGGGGCAAAGTTACCACCCTCAAATGGCACCTTTTGCTAAGAATGCCCCCCTCCGTCTGTGATGACGTTTATGATGCACTTAAGCCTGTTGAAGAGACAGACCAACCCCCGGCGTTCTGTCAGGGGGACTGACTGGACATCCAATAAGGGATGCAACTGTTAGAAACAACTTTAAACTGGTTCATCTCTGATGATTGTCTCATTTTAATTAATATAAGGTGATACATTACAGTTAAAATATTATTTTGGTTTGATATTGACAGGGATTATTTTATGGGTAAACAAATGGTTCTAAATAGCACTAAAAATGGTCCATGGCTTGTAATCAACTTTAAGTGCTATTTAAAACCTATCTTCAAAAATGGTGCTATGTAGAACCATAAGAGATGCCATATAGCACCTTAACCACCCCAAAGAACCACTGAAGAACCGCTGAAGAAGTAGTGGTGCTATATGGCACCATAACAATTTAAAGAACCTGTTAAGCCCAGTTTGGTTCTTCAGCGGTTCTTCAGCGGTTCTTTGGGGTTGTTAAGGTGCTATATGGAACCTCTTATGGTTCTACATAGAACCATTTTTAAAGATAGGTGCTGTATAGCACTTAAAGTGGTTCCCCTATGATTACAAGCCAATGAACCACTTTTAGTGCTATTTAGCACCATTTGTTTTTAGAGTGTACAATATCATGGGCTTAATAGGTCACCTAATGTCAACTTTATCAATTAAATGGTTGAACAAATCAAGTGAAAAATATAAATATATATATAAATATATATACACAACTGTGCATGATACAAATTATGTATTATTTGAACAATTGTAGAGTTTTATTACATTTTGTTCCTGAAATCCACCTTCTGCTGGGATCCTGATAATCCAAGGATCCCAATCTTACTAAAAAGATTTGAACTACACATACTGAAGATTGGATCCAGCTCAAAACAAAAACTGGATTACATGATCTAATCCAATTTCAGAATATTGTTTTTTGAACAACCCATTTTTAAGATTTGATCCAATCCTATAACCAAAATCCAATCGGACAACTTCTGAACATCTGGGCCCTGGCTCTTAATTTAGACACAATATGTCCTTGTTATGGGTAGCCTTTTATACATTTTCTACATTGATTACATCTAGTAATTAACACAAACACTTCTCCGTTAAAAGCAGTTTATTCTGGTCCAGAGACTTTTTGCCACTAATTTAAGTAAAGACAAACTATACAGAGCCTACAACACAAATTTCAATGTTTCATGATTCCCCAAAAAATTCAATTTTAACTATGTTTTAACAACCATGTCTTTGAGATTAGTTTTACCTTTGCATGAAAGGTAATAGATTTTAAAAGTGATCATGTTTATGCTAGATTGAAACATTTGTCAGGCAGTCTGGACAGGATGGATAGCTATACTAATTGATTCCTTGTGTATAGGTAGCCAAGGGCGTAGGAACGGGGGACAATGTTACAGACAGGCAATGTGGTCCCCCCCAATAATAAGAACAATTTGTGAAAAATATACGGTGTGTCCCCAATATCACACTCGTTCCTACCCCCATGTAACTAGAAAACATCTACACAAATACAAAAGTTTTTCTGCATGTTAATTAGTTAGATACTTAACTAAATACCTTAAGCAAACTGCAAAAGATGTGAATACCAAGAGTAGAAAGTGTTTAAATCTGAAAACAACACGATATTCAGCTGAGCAATAAGAATAGTGTTGTGTGAAATGTAAAACAAGCTCTAAGAAGCATTTTAAGAACTGGCCTTTAGAATAAAAAAATATATATAAAAATATATTTGCACAAAGGCAACAAGCAGAAAAGAGTGCAAGTACATTTTTTGGTCTAATGTTTGTGCACATTCTACAAGGGAAATTTTGGTAGAGATTCTTCACATAGTTTAAGCATGTACTTTGGTCTCCGATGACTCTGCTAAATGTTGAGCAAGCGTTTCACTCGATGAAATTCACTTCATTGACAGAATGCAAAGTAGGCCTACTTTTCATCAGATGCAGAACGCTTTGGATACGAATTTCATGATTTTCATAAAAATATCTATTTCTTGTTTTAGTAGCCTATTTCTTTTTATATTCTATGCTATCAATACATTTTCTCGTAACCTCAATTTCTTAAGTTTCCTCAGTATAGTAGAAAAGCTTAATGCGCAACTCTAAAGATGTCTGCTAAATTACTCAAGAGTCATGTATTATCCCATCTTTGTTTCTCGTTCGTTTTTTAATGTTTGCATACACATAGACATACTGACCTGGCTCTATGGGCTGGGCAGATTTATAACATGTGAATGGATAGATCATTACATTGTATTTTGATAGTGCACACAGTTAGCTACATTTCAATCAAGTTTCCCGGAAACGGAAAGAGATCATGCCTTGGGGGGTATGTAACCATTTCAGACGGTAAATTGCGATTTGTTTCTGCCATTTGATTCTCTGGCCCGGAGAAGAGGAGGATGGACCGTGAAAGTAGGAACGAATCGGTAAATAGTGCTACTAAGCATGGCATATGGCGCACTTGTCCAGCTGAATGCGGACACAAACAAATTGTCGATTTCATACCAATTTTAGGGTAGCTGCATGCCACACACGTTGATTAGCCTACGTTCTATTATTTCTGATATTTATAACGGAGGATTCAAAAGTAATCATATTAACATTAATACAACAACCAACTTTTAAATAAAAGCTCTCAATAAATGAAAACGGTGATAAAATTAACAATAGGCCATACCAACCATGTCAATGAGTTGGTTAATGGCCACTAAGCATATTTTTATACATTTGGTTGGAATAACGAACCTAAACGAATACTTGTTTGCATGTCTACTAAAAGCACCAGCAACCAGATAATTTGCTGAGAGTTTATTTCTTTCCGTCCGGCTAAATTTGGAGCGAGGATAATCGGAGTAACGCCTCCAGGCTTTTCAGTTGTATATTCTGATTTTCCACTTCTGCCATATAAAAGACTAGCCCTGGGAAAATGTGTTTCAGAAAACAGGTCATAAGAACGTCTTTCTTTTCTTAAGCCATTTGCCCAACAGATGTGATGCCTAATATATATCGTAGTCTATTCCATGCATTTTGCTATAGTCTATATATGGCAGGCCATTATGGATTAGATTTTTAGATAAAAATGTCGTGGGCAAGAATACTATGTGCATTTCAATGACTTTTGCATGCCACATAATATGAAAAAAGTTATTACAGTTATAGTAAAAAATAAGACTACTGCAAATTCTTCTTAAATCAACCTGCACTGAAAACCTCTGGAATGCGATCAAGAGGAAGATGGACGATCACAAGCCATCAAGCAAAGCCAATATTCTTTAATTTTGCGCCAGGAGTGGCAAAAAGTCACCCAACATCAATGTGAAAGAATATTGGAGAGCATGCCAAGATGCTTTAAAGTCTATTATCATACAAATATTATTGTTATTATCCCTACACTCTAAAAACAAAAGGTTCTAAATAGCACTAAAAGTGGTTCATGGCTTGTAATCATAGGGGAACCACTTTAAGTGCTATATAGCACATATCTTTAAAAATGGTGCTATGTAGAACCATAAGAGAACCATTTATATCTCGGAGTTCCTGAATACACTGTAATGTTAGTATTGGTCCTTTCCCACATGGGACTTCATGAGTTAATGCAAGAATCAACCCAAAATATTATATAAAGTGTATTGTTTCAACTAATCTAAGATGATGTAAAAAATGTTGTAGATATGATTAATTAACGTTAAAGTTGTTTGTGCAACCAATCTAAACTGTATTCCATAGCATCAGTGGGCGGTACTCTAGACTATATTCAGGAACCCCCATATACATTAACACCCGGCCAGCAGCAGCCCTAAATTGAGCTCAGCAAATATACCCTTCTCCTAACATTGCTCGAGGAAAGTCCTCATATAAATCGCTCTGAATAAGAGCATCTGCTAAATGACTCAAATATATCTTAAGAACTTGCCAGGTCTATAGCCTATTGTTTGGGTTAGTAACATATTTTACGCACAGGAAAAACGTATCTTCCCAGGTTTAAACGTGTATGGAAAAGGTTAACATTATCTTAACGAATTGACATACCAACGTTTACCGTCAGTTTTTTTTAGATCATCTCGATGATAGTTTGAGCCTATAATGAACCTATTTACCCGCTGTGGCTTTTACGAAGACATAGCGGAGCCATATGTTAAGGCCTAGCCCAAAAGTTTCGATTTCTAATCCACTCATACGCATGGCAAATCTGTTGTTTTACGCACGAGCAAAGAGAGCATAGCCTACTAAGAAGTACAGCACTTTATTCGTATTTAAATCCGTTTGAAGTGGTTGCAAAGTAAATGGCAGATGTTTAGCAATTCAAGGCGCATCAATACCCATGAGCCATAGTGTTTAACAATGACTGTTCTCTTTTGTTAGACGCTTGTGTCTTTCAGTTGAGCGCTCGACAAAAGGTTCATCCTCCGCAAGTTATAAAGTTACTTTCTACTAGTTCATTTCGGTCCTTGAGAAAACCCTAAGCGATGTTAATGTGCACCTCTGGTCTATTCAGACTGTAACCCCGGTGCACAGAGCCAAACAAGCTATTGTGCGGTTAAACCAAAGTAAAGATCCTTAAATAACCTGGAGACTAGTCTATAGATATTCATGATATTTTATGTTTGATCAGAGCTTGGCCAACAGACCTGTCGCGTGGCATTTATTTATCTACTTTTCTTATATTTGCTGATTTTGGATTACGCGATATAAATAGTGCACCTGCGTGAGCACATATGTGATATCCTTTTGAACCCCCAAGTGTAGGTCCACAATAAACGTTTTGTATCTTCAAGTTAACGTCAGGTCGCTGAATAGTTAAGAGGCGGTTCCTCGATTTGCCTCGCTCTCAGTGGCCCACTGCAGTTTTCATGTGTGAAATTGCCTTCACATTTTTAAACAAGTCTGTAACAACCAGACAGGGAAATATGAGAAAATCCATACGCTTCAGGCGACGACAATTTTTTGTTTAGGTATAGGTTAGCCAGTTTTTTTTTCTTTAGTATGATCCTAACGATTAACCTAATACAATGTTGAAATGCATGTTTGACACTTCTGCTCCCTTAGGTTTACATTAACTATGCTGCGTAATGTATAGCCATTCTCTTGCTAATGGCCGGCGAGTTCTCCTACGGAGAAAAAAGTTTATTGCAGGTAATTATATAATTGCTTCACTAATTGTTGTTAACAAGTCTTCGAACGATCCAATTATTACAACACTCTTTCCCGAGTCGCCCTGTCAAGCATACATGACAATAGATTGTTGTGGTTAATGAGTTAGCCGAAGGAGAACATTTAAGCTGAGGGAAAACAAGAGGTCCTTTATAAACATTAGGCTACACTTGTTATTGTACGCTCTTGACACGTCCGTTTTTGACACAGGTTGCTTGTTGAGACATTAAGAAGTCAACCATTTTGAAAGCGTAACCATTTTAAAAAGTGTCAGTTTATTACCCGGAACTACAAAAGTAGCTATTCCCCTCGTTTATCTTTTTTAATGTAAATAAGCAGTATGTCTGCTGTAGCCTATGTCGGTTTTCGGAGATTTCAAACTCCATGTTGTTTCTAACGTTTGTTTCCCAGTGTTTTTAAATTGGGGGGGATTTCCCTTAATTTTTTAATTCAAACTTTTACTAAAATTACCATAATTTCCCCTTTTGAATTCACAAAATAGCAGTGTATTTATGATCCATAATTACAGTGTATTTATGATCCATAATTGTACTCAAAATACATAATTAGCCTAAAACTAATTTGCTTGAAAAATGTTACGCCTTTTCTTTTGACAGCATTTCCAACGGGCTAGAATGGTGATGGGTGTTGTTTGTTTAGATTTTGGGATTCTTTATTGGGATGGAAGACTTTCATAATTTAAGGACATATTAATTCTGCTCTTTATCAGACACTTTTAGATAAGAATTAAATAATATTCTACACTATAGAATTACACTAGAATTATATTTTAATTCCCAAAATCTAAACAATACACCTATCACCATTAGCCCGTTGGAATGCTGTTGTTATACTGTGGGATGCAGCCTTTGGTTTTTAGCCCATGCCAGTTGCATTTTTCCTTAAACTTGAGTTTACATTTTGAATGAAAAATATATTCTTATTTTTTAAATCACGAGTTTCCGATCATTAATATATGTTGATATGTATTATGTTAAGTAGTTTCAGTAGTATAAAATAATGAAGAAAATCAATGAACGTTGCTTCTGTCAATAACATAGTCTAACATTATGGATGTAAAACTTTCAAGCCGCAGTTAAAAACGACATTGAGGGGTGACCTATACCAGTCATAACTTGACATTCATAGTAAAAGGGACTATTGTTTGACAGTTTATCTTTTTTCAGTAGTTAAACTTATAGCCAAACTGGTCAAGTATAAAAACCTAAAACTATAGAGCAAACCAATCACAAGATTGGACTCACACATAATGGCACATAATGAATAGTGTAAATAAAGACACTGGATAAACCTTTGCTATGGGAGTTTTTTAATTCCAGTAGGCAAAATGTAGTCTTAGATAAAACTGCAGAAATGTAGGCCTATATGTTTTGAGTATTGAGATCACATTTGGGGTTTACAGTGAAATATGTTGCATGTATTTCCTTTGTTTTTGCATGCCTAATTATCTACCAGTTAGTCTGTCCATTTACATTTATATTAAGTGCATTGTGTATGTATATAGGCCTTTTATATCGGGGGTGGGGTGTATTGGAGGCGGTCAGTGCAGGAAATATTCCCTGACATTCTTTAGCCTCTGCCTTTCTGCACCTTCTTTAACAAGTTCCTTTCAAAGTCGTATGGGACAATGTGCTATCGTGTTTGAAAGTGAGAGAAATCTTTGATACGGTCCACTTTCTGTGGACACAAATGGCACTGAAGAAAAGATCAATGGCCTGTCAGTAGGCCTATATATACTGCCTTCTTTTCAGGGGTGCCGTGCTCCTGAACTGAATACACTGAGATGTTAATGCACAAACCCTCTCCTTTACCCACCATTTGTTCCCGGGCGCTCAATTGTCATCTGAACGCACCCATTGTGTCTGGAATCAAACTTGAGAGGACCTGAACAACTTTGAAAGTAGTCTATATAATCTCCATTCAGCCTGTCGCGTGTCCAGCACATGGAATGGTCCCATTTCATTTGACAATTTTTATGAACGTTATCTAACACCACCATATAGGATAGATGATCATTATAGACAAAACTTCCACAATATAGGCCTATACCTCTGACATTTATTTTAGGATAAAACGTTTAGATTTAAGAGTTTCAAATGTAAAATAGTCTCATTATTAGTATAGCCTATATATAAGTATTTTAGTATAGGCCTACTAAAAAAATAAATAATTATAAAGTTTCAGATTCGCCAGAAGGTCTCTTATATGTCAATGTCTGTGATGCGCAAAGGAGGGCAGTTGCGTTAATTCAACTGGCATAACTTTCCGACTTTCCCAAGGGTGATGCCTTTTGAGTGTTCAGTGTGGAGAATCAGGAGGCGAGGGCCTCAAGACAGGGGCGGCCCACCGATTCTCCTCGGTGCCTGCTGTGAAGATAAAAGCGTCAATGCATTATTTCTTTAGAAAACAAAAACACGGGGGAAACAATTTCACCATTTTCTATTTTGTCTTTATAATATGAAGGTTGATTTATATAGGCAAATATATTGTTTATGGTTGCAAGCCGGTGTAATGTCTGGCCATAGGATTTTGCAACAGGTGTTTAGGATTCTTGTATCACCAGAAAATCGAAATGTTGTGGAGACATGGAGAGAATTTCCACGGTGCTGCCTTCGACCTCATTGGCGTGAAACTCCGATATAAAAGAATCTATTGCAACCGCTGGTAAACCGAGAGAAACACAATTAACATCAACACATGCGTTGATTTTCTACGCTTTTTCTGTAAAATCTCACCTCACACGTTGAGTTTTCGCTTATATTGAAGACGCGCGTTATGATACGCCGTTTGCCTTTAAAAATTGAGTCAAATAAAACTCAAAAATAAAACATTGGCCTCAGTTAAACACATTAATTGAAGTCTATGCCAAAGTTTGTAAGGCAGCATAACCTAAAGTTTAATAGGCCTATATGCATGTTTAGGCCTAAACCAGTTTTCAGATATGTAACGACAAGAGCCTCCTACCTTTATGTCATTCAAGTTATTCAAATTACATAGGCCTGAAACTACGGTATTTTTGTAGTTTGGGCTTTGAACCCAATCATTTGTGTAGAGGTGCATACCACAAGTAGTCTATAGACGGGTTAATCTTATTATAGTATACTATACCAATGAACTTAAGGAAATACGCACATACATTTTATTATATTGTATTATAGCAATATTTGGCAATGTTAATATAGAGATCCATGATTGCCGATTTTGAAGGCGAGGCGCTTCAACAGATCTGATGGGGTAAATGGTTGTTTTGTTTCCTTTCTTCCTCAGTGCTGTTGGCTGGCTCTTCACCTCCGCGCGCGCGACCAAAAAGTCATTTTGCGCGAATGGGGAGGGCAAGGAACCTGTTGCATTGAGATGTTAAGTGGAGGACCCTATAAATTTGCTCGCGAGGCAAAATTCCTTCACTCGTGCATCAAGCTGCAAGTCAACATATGTAGGCAAACCAGAAGTCATCTTCAGAATGTGGTCGACCGATTGTGTAGTCAAGACTAAAATCATAACTAGAAAGAAGGTATGTACTATCTTATTTAATCCACATGCATGCTTTATTCGCGATGTCGACGACCTATTTTAAAGTGACTACATTGTTTGATAATGCTTTATTTCTCTTCTTTTGTAAGGTTTCCAAACCATTGATGGAGAAGAAAAGACGAGCGCGCATTAATAAATGCTTGGACCAGTTAAAATCTATTCTAGAGAATAATTACACCAGCAATGTAAGTTATATTATTGAATGCATTAAAACAGTTCTAAACCAGTCCGTTTTTGTTCTTAGCGGCTTACTTTATATGCTCCTTTGCAGATTCGAAAACGCAAACTCGAAAAAGCGGACATCTTGGAACTAACCGTAAAACATCTGAGAAATCTACAGAAAATTCAGAGTGGTGAGTTATTCTTCAAATGCTATTTTTCTCATTGTAGACCTAGACTATCCGGCTGGCTTATAACATTTGGCAGTGTTTCTACAGCAAGTTGGTCTACTGTAAAGTAAATTATACAACTAGTCTAATGTTTTAAAACATGATGCCATAATACTCATAATACTATTATTTTTACAGGAACTTCCATCAACATCGAGTTTGCTGACTACCAAGCAGGCTACAGGAGCTGTTTAGCAGGGGTGAACCAATATTTGGCAGATAATTCGAGTGGGATCAGCAGTCGTTCCATGCTGACAAACCTTTCAAAGAGCCTCAACTGCGCCGAACGACACGCTCATAATTCCAGCACTGCACAAGGCGAAACAGGAGTAAAACACGTGCTGCCTGAAACTGCTGTGTGTTACCAGAAACAACAGCTTCTTTCTTCAACAGTTTGGCACGAAACGAACAATGCACTTCACACTGTCCCCAACGCTCATTGCGCGCAGGCGCTCAAACCACACGCTAGTGTGTCCGACACTAAACTGGTGAAATTATCCCCAGAGACCAGACAAGTTATCACATCCCCTGCATCCAAAAATAAACTTCACCTAGGTAACAGCCACGGACCGTGCTATGAAAACAAGTTTTTTTCCAATGTGCAATGTGGCCATGAAATTAGGCCTACCATACACAATGTTTGGCGTCCTTGGTAGCATGTTGAATATAGATTTGTTTTAACTATTAAATACTTTGTTGTTTAGTATTTACACGGTGTAGATTTGTATTTTATAAATACTATGTTTTTACCTTTGTATGCAATATGTTGTCTTATCAATAAAATAAGTAATTTAAATAACTTAATTAGTCTTTCTTTTTCATATTGGATTGAAAGAGGGAGTGGGTGGAAAAAGTATACACTGTCTTACTTAAACTGGGATCCACAATAAGAACAATAGAAAAGCTCCAGGATGTTTCTGGAGAACTGTGCTTATCTCACATTTATACAGTAAGCATAGCCATCTCTGAACATCCAATATGTTAAAATAGGCCTATGTGAATGAATGAATTTTGTTTATTTCGAGCAATATAACGACATAACAGAAGCAATGAAGAAGCATTTAGATTAAGATCTATACAATAAAGTAAGTTGTCCTTACGTTAAGAACATAATTAAATATATTGCTCGAAACGGAGTGGGAAGAAGTCAAACTTATTTAGACCCACCCCGGTCTGTTTCAATTAATAGGAAAAACATTCTCATACGATCAAGTACAATTTTATATATAAACATACAAAATAAAACACACAAATAAAAACACAAACATAACTTAAATAGACACCATGTATTACCACAGCAAACAATTATAGTAATACTAACAATGGTAATAAGAATACCTACGCACTTATGAATAGGCCTACATGAATACAGAGTTGTAGAAGTAATACCAACAATGGTAATTAGATGTTTAACCACATGTTGAGGCTATACAATATTTGAACATTTTACCAATGTTAGACATTTCTGGTGGGGTTAATGAGTTAATTTATAAATGTATATTTCAATGGAAATTTATGGTATAGGCACATCGATGAACTAGTATCCCAGCTTTATTTATTCAGTAACCAATTAGCAAAATACAGAATAAAATTCAACACTAGTGCATATTGTCTACTAAACTCATCTTGCATGCTGAATGGTCCTGTCAGCTGCCTCGGGCCCATGCTATGACGTGCCATTCATCCCATTCTTCTCCAGTTTTACGCATAACTACCGAAACAGTGGCGCGCAAATTAGGTACTTGTTGAACAGCACTGCAATTTTCTGCTACTAATTATTTACATGCATACACTCTACTCCGTCCTCTCAGAGGACCCCATGTAATTCAATTACTATTATATGCTTTACACTAACTATGGACATTTAGGGCTTACTGTTATGGCTTACCTGGAGTTTTAGAAGCTGATATAACCGTTTCGTTTCATGAAAACATTTTGTCAGTTTCGTCAAGCATTTGGATAGATAATACATTATGGAGATCCATTAATATATTCTATATATATGCATTGTATAATGACCCCAAAGCCAAAATAAGTTTGTTTCGTCTAGGTGAAACGCCACATTTCCTTTACTGGTTGGATGTCTGGACTCAGTATCACAAAATGGCTATCTTTTTATGTGGACCAAGGTTGCAAAGGATGGCACCTTGCAGCGAGGAGAATCGCTGGAACGCCCATCGCTCTTTCAGATGGTATGGACGGCCTGCTGCGTGCTCGGAACGTTGGGTTCCTGAAGGAAGAGGGTGCCTCTTGAGGATTGTGAGAGAAAAACATAAAGACAATGCCTGGTTCAAGTTGTTTCTGTGCAGAATCTGACCCACGTGCCATGGCTGATCTAGAGATCACTGGAAAGGTGTTGCGGTGAATTTGACAGTAACTTTTGCTAACGGCACATTTCTACAATATTTACCCTAGTGATCTACCCAAATGTTTCTATAAACACGTGTCTCATTCGGACTTGCTCTCACTTCTACCCAAAGCCAGGCTACGTTGGCCTACTTTTCAGATATTTATAAAGCAGCAGTGAATGGACCCTGTTTTTCATACTAGATAGCTCGTTTAGGATGTGATGCTGCTGTGTTACGCCTTCAGGTGAGATCAGCCTGGATATATCATGTATCAAAGCAAACACTGGGCTAAAATTTAGTGTAGACGATACTTGAAATTATAAATGTCAACAGTTAACAAAGAAAAGGTGGATGAAATTAATTCAGGGAAAGGGTTTGTAGTTTACTTTTATATTTAAACAATTTAGCAAACCCTCTTATCCATACCAACATCAATATTCAAATTTGATACACAACAACTGCAATTATATTACATTTGAAAACCACATATTCATACATCTTAATCATGTACCAGATACACGCGCTGAAACCATATGCAGTTCCACTCTTGTGCTTTAAGGGAAGCAAATAAAGCTTTATGAGATAATGGACTTGCTTAAGTCCTTAGGTTTTTACAAAAGAAAAGCCAGGCCACGTGATGCGCACCCTGAATGCACTGGACATTTATATGAACTCTTCTCAGCGTTGTTTAAATAAGTTAGTTTGGTTTGAACCATAATATTGGTGCATCAGAGCTGACATTTTGATAAAGGGAAATAAAACATATTTGCATTTGACTGTGTCTAGTCAAGCGCCTATAAGAGGCATATGTGTAGGCCGGGCCTATAGCGATGCAAAGGGCCATGCCCCGTGTTCATCAAGCCGTTCAGCGCCAAAGAGGTTTTCGATTTCAGGTGCAGCATTTGGTCTGAGGCCGACACGAGAACAGCTTATACCCTCTGTACTCACTTACTTACTTACTTTTTTCATAATAGTATTTAAAAACAGAGTTGGAAATCATATAAAATCATATAATTATTGCCAACCTATTATGAATATGACTAAACTTGGCCAACAAAATATTCTAATTTAAACTGGATATCTGAAATATGTTTAATATTCGACAACCCCAATTCTCCCGAATAAAATGTCTCGTAGTTAGGCGTATAATCGTTATAATTGGGTGTATTATAATTGGGTTTATTAACTATCTGAGGCAGGTCGTTGCTCGACTAGACCGATACAATACGGTGGAATATTCCATAGCTGGATAAAGAGCAGTGTCAAAGCTCACGAGCTGCGGGTATAGTGGGTGTGTATGCGGCGCTGTGAGGATCAAAGTGCAGACATTCTGGAAGGAAACAATAGTGCGGGCAAGACGTCATTGAATGTGCGGTGTCACGCGTTTTTAAACACCAGCGAAAGAAAGTAGCCTAATGATTTAGCAAATGTCCTTGATTTTAACAACGCATGTCGCATCTACTGTATACAGGTGGAGTCTAATCTATCATATATGGCTGCTTGCAGTGTTCGAGGGCAATTTTACGATGTGCTTTATCTCTATGACAGATGTATAGCCTACTGTATATCAATTAGGCTACATGAAGTTCGTGTGGTATAGGCTATACCCAACATTAACACGATAATGGCGGTGTGTGGGCCACAATTGTCTTTTAGATAATGTTACTAAAAACGATCATTTCAAAATGTGTCTATTAGTCTAAGCATTGCAAATGCAAAACAAATATGACAAAAACAAGTACAGTCGAAACATCTGCTTTATTTTTTTCTGGTTCTTAGAGAATATCTTATATTATCTTTAAAAAACTGTGAACATCAATTATTCAATTTAAACCGAGTTGTGAATCAAAATAGTTGATGTGCACCTCCAAACAGCAATAATCTACACCACTGGGAAAATATATATATAAAAATGTCAAACACAAATGCAAAACACACTTTTAACGATTTCAAACGAATGAGTGTTTTTCCAAAGCAACGTTGATTCTAAATAGATCTGTCCTTTAAACAAAACCATCAGGTTGGAAAGAAAAACACCAACATTGTTCATAAGTTTGACAGCCACGAAAGCATTTACAGAGAAAGATATGTTACAAAATTATATTCTGATAAATAGGTAGGCTAGATTATACTGTAAACACAGAGGCAAACATAAAGCAAAACAAATACAGTATATGACAGCAAATTTGGAAAAGAGATTATAAAGGTGAACTTTAATAAGAAATTTGTTCATAATAATTTGATTATTGGACAGGGAGAGGTGGACAATTACACATATTAGCATATAAATTTAATTTAAAGTGTAAAACTTTTCTTATCAAACGCTTTTGATAATGACACATTTTCTAGGATGATCCTATATCAGAGCATTTAACTTACAAGCATAACATTTCAGTTTCTGCTACTATTCCTTCTATTTTATTCCACTTTCATCCGTTCTATTCCACTTGAAACTTGAACTTGAATGTCACCTTTGTTTGCAAACACTTGTTGGACAAGGGCATTGCAAGGTTGCTCAAATAGACTGAAAGCAAATAATTAGGAATTTAGGCGATATTGCTTATTTGTGCATTTGACACAACTTCATTTTTTTAATCATAGTTGAAAATTTAGACTCATATGAATTTCTTGTTTAATATAATTTTGTTTCATTGCTGTTGGCGCAATGGCCTGTCATGCATCGTTTGAGCACAGTTTGTTGAGTAGCTTAATGAAATGGGATGTGATGAACAAAGTGAAATATTTTAGCACAATCAGGCTGGAATCAAGGCTTCAATTACCACCGTTCACTTTTTGTGCATTATAATGCTTGTAATAGGCTGTCATAACTCTTAATATAAGTCAATATAACATCTATATAATGCATCACTATAAGGCATTATTCCCATTGTGTGTGCAAAATTTGGGTTCCTCATCAAAATGTAGAATTATTAATTATTTTTTTCATAACATGATAAGGCTACAAAAGGATTAATGTGGGGCAAATATTGCAAGTTGTACAGTAAATATTAGGCTATTATTACTCCATAGAATATTATAACTCCATGTAAATATTACACTATTGTTACTTCATGTAATCATTTATTTGAAAACTTGCACTAAACATGTGTAAATACATTCATGTCAGAAATCAAACTTCAGATATTAAATCTGTTAAATTAACATTTCAAATGTGAAAACGTTTAAGTAAATCATGTTATTAGGTTAAACGTGTGCTCTTGGACCTTCTCAAGATGTTTGACACATTTTTATCAAAACACTTCTAGGATGGTGAATTTCTAAAAAGCAAAAAACTGCCAAGGGTGTCAAAGCAGAAAGTTTGAAACTACACCTTCCATGAACCACAGCTGGTATACAAATTTGAATAAACTTAAATAGGCATAGTCAGTGGTGTACCCAGAACATTTTAAATGGGGTGGCCAGAAGAGTCCAATAGCTATTTTGTGCTGGCTCAATTATCAACAAAAATGTACATAGAACTAATAATATCATATGCGCACCTTCTAAACTGTCAACATTTGTGACAAGTAGATAATTTAACAATGAATATCCTTAGGGTGGCCTCCATGTTTCACTTGCACCAGCCGTTCTAAACATCTGAGCAATAACATTGGGCCGATGAGATGTAGGGTAGGATGTAGATGTAGGGTCTGTGGGGTGGCCAAGCCTCATCTCAGAGTGGCAGTTTTGGTTAAACGTCCAATTTTGGGGTGTAAAATGATGTTTGATAATGATGGTGTATATGAATAGTCTCTGGAGAAACCACTTTTCTCTTCATACTCACTGATCTGAAAGAACAGAAAAGGTGTAAGCAGACTGTAAGACTTACCCTACATTTTTATATCTGTGCCAATAGGAGACAAGGAGGCTTGGAAACCAGGCTACTGCGATGCAAAGTCTGACAGCTTTTCTTCCTCAAATCTTCAGGATTTTAAAACAGCCACTAGGTCCATGAAGAGTGAAGAACATTCCAGCACCATTTGTGAGGTAAATCTAATGTTAATAGCTGATATACACTGAAAGCCCACTTCATTAGGTATATCTATGTTATCGATGTACTGAAGCTTAATCTTCCTATAGCTGTCAATAATGAAACCTGGCGTCTTATGGTATTGAACACCATCCGCTTCAAGGTTTGACACGTCCAGAGATGCCTTTCTGCACACCACTGTATTAAAAGAGGTGGTATTTCAGTATTTGTGGCCTTTCAGTCAACTTGAACTAGTTTGTTTGTTCTCCTCTTATCTCTCATTAACAATGTGTTATCACCCGGAGAACTACAAGTAGCATTCTCTTGATTATGTCTGCTGGCTTTATATGTTGAGTTGTAGCCACATGGTTCACTGTTTGGCCATTTGGGTAAAGAAGAAGGTGAACTTAATTAAGTGGCCACTGAGTGTATACTGACAATTGTTTAATGCATGTTGGTATAAGTATATGTGTGCTGACATTTCTTACTCATTTGTAGTCATACATTTAAAATAACATAGGAAAGAAAATCCCATTTCAATCCTCAAAGAAAGAACACTGAGAACACCAAAGCATACAGCCATTTTATCATGTAACTTTCATTTTGTACACATCACACCTGCTTCATTCCAGTCTAGCTTTTCCAAAATGTGTAGGGGACGTCATCTTAGAAATTCAACTTACACAACCATATAGAAAATTACACTGAAGTTACGCAATTCCAGGATTCTCCTTGTTCAAACGTTATAGGATATTTGACAGTATATAACTTTAGGCCTCAACACAACATCAGAGGGCTTCCTGAAAATATTCCTTCTCTTTCATGTTCATTGTGGCCAAATATCTAATTAAATAACTATCCATCCAAAATACTTTTCATAATCACAATAATTAACATGGTCAGTTTTGGCCTTGACTTCAAATCACTACTGAGACGAAAATAGATGTGAAGGACAGGCGTCCAAAAGATAACACTTTATAAAATTAGATTTTGAGGCATATAAGTGCAAGAAAAATAACAAAAAACACATTTCCCTCTGTACCTCTGATACTTACAAAAGAAAAAAATCACAAAAAAGTGGAAAATGTATTAGGTTCAAGATATTACCATGGATGTACTAAAGCAACATGTTTGAGTCACGATGTTCACCAGTTCCCAGAAATTGCACAGATCTGTCAAAGTTGCTACGTTGTCAAGCCTATTTGGCTCTAAAGCAAAAGTAGGCAAGTCAATAAAAGTGTACAAAGCTCTAAGCCCCATCAAACAGAGTAAAGTCCTAACTTTGGGATTTGTGGTTGAATAAAACCAACCATTATTTAGGATATATGAAATGTTTCCAAAGCCCAATGCCAGGATACTGTTATAATAATATTCAGAATAAAAACCTTTCCTACTGTCTAGGTGGCAGATCCTATGGAATCTGAGTGAAATGTGATATATCCAGATGACGATGCAGAAGGTGAGCTCACAAAACTGTTAGTGCTTCCTTTACTCTCCTCTGTAGGCTGGTGTCTGCGTTCCCCCCAGCTAGCTCCATGGGCACCTGTCCTGCTGGGCCTGTGAAATGAGTGTTCCCCAGTCCTCAAGCTTTGCCCCACGGGGAGTAGGCGATTCCCCTCCTGCTCCCACCAGTGCTCACGGAGGGAACCTTTTCCTGAACGACACACGCCAGTGTTTTCCCCGCCACTCACCCTTTCTGCCCTGTGTGAGCCCTCTGGGGACTCCTCCCAGGTACAGCTCCTGCCATGCTCTGAGAGGCGCCTCAGGGCCTGGGGCTCACGCTCAAAGTCGGTAAGCGGGAAATGTGGGTACAGGATGATGTGCTGCTCGTGGACGTCCGGGATAAGGGAAACAGTGGAGGTGTGGCGTGGACTTTTCATCGGGCTGGGAAGCGGGGTTTCATCAATAAAATTGATTACCTCATCGCGGCTGAAGCAGCGTAAGTCGGCCTCCTCGAAGCGCTCGCCACCGCTCCCCCGTGGCAGCTGCTTAAGCATGTACCCACTATCCTCAGAGCGCCGGCGCTTGCGGTGCAGGTGGCTCTCCTCGTGGTAGGAGACCAGGCTGTTCCTGCGCCTTTCGTGGCGCGGCAAGCTGGAGTTGTAGTGGGCCGTCCCCATCACGTCCTCCGCGGTGCCCCAGCGATGCAGGTAAGAGGGGATCTGGCCGCTGGTCCACATGTCGGTTTCGTCGTGGGAGAATCTTCTTGTAGGGGGCACCTGAGCAACACACACATCTATAACATCAGCTTGTATGGAGAACGCTAGGCCTGTATAGTGTGATAATTGATACACATTCTCCATGAAAACAGAGATGCATTTTCTTCATTTTAATGCTAAAACAACAAATGTTCTTTAAAAAATTTGGTCTTAAACATTAGGTCGTCAGGTTATTTTTTTTATCTACTGGGTACTAATAACATTTGGTAAAAGTAGAACTAATGCAACATATTTAACACAATTTCTTTGGATAGTATTTGGTCAGTATTGTTTCCCTAACACAACAACATTTCAGGTAAAATATTATTCTACCCAACATGATACTCACATTCCACATTGTTCTGAGAACTAAGTAGGAGAGATGTAGCGTCAGCTTTTGGCATGTGTTTGTCAATGAGAAAGACACCACAAAACTAGTCTAAGAGCGCCACAAGGTGGTCTACTTTAGTAATGGGAAATGAAACAGCAGACGATACAGTAGCAGTGAGGGAAGAGTTTGACCAGCAGGGGGAAGCAAAGCACAAGTATTAGCTGAGGAAAGGTAGGGGAATGACGGTGAATGTGCATCCAACCAGATGCAACATGGCAAAAGAAAATGTCTGATTCTGTAAATATGAATAATTTAAGAATTGAACAATTCTTAAACGGAGCCACAGGAAAATTTTCTGTTCTTGAATTATGTTGACAAATTGTAGTGCACCAAATGGTAGGCTAAAATATGCTCTTAGTACACATTTGTTTCATGAACAATGTTGCATGCCTTCATTTGTAATACAAACACCATTGTTTTAATGTTAATTATTTCCATCCTATAATACATATTGACTCATCACTGACTTTATTTTAACCTAATAAAGAGTAGTATGCTCATTCAAAGTGTATCTATATATACTGTAGTATTTAGACGAAACAGCATTAACGGGTTTGTGAGTGGTGAAATGATAGCTACTGTATACATCTCTGTTTCAATAACTGTCCAAAAAGAGACCAGAATAGGCAGGACTATCACCTACGTATCAACCAGAGGCTGAATCGGGAGTCACATGGAGATGTGTGGCATCACAACGCAATCTCCTGTTAAATTCCTCCCACCAACCTGGGGGTGCTGAGCCAATTGCCCCGCCCTTTAACGGGACGCCCGAGCACTGTTCGTATCCCTGGGCCAAGAAGAGCCAAACCAAATTGGAGTCTATTCTATGTCATATAAAAACAGTAGCAATTTCATGGGTAGGCCTACTGCTTTGATCTTCAAGTTGCCAGATAATATTCTGCCAAATGGCAGCTTGTTATAATGCAGCAAGCTATCATAAACCATTTACCGTATGTTATGGCTGAGTCTAAATGCTACAACTCCTGTGTGCAACTTTCTAGTTATCATTACACAATGCTGTGTAACATGTTTTCTTGTTAGTGTTACAGTATGCTGTGTTCTTGTTAGGTTTATGCTGTGCTGGAGTTATGCTGTGCTGTGTTACATGTGTTCTTGTTAGGTTTATTCTGTGCTCGATTTATGCTGTGCTCTGGTAAATGAGCTATTGTCAGGTTTTTGCTGTGTTAGATTTATCTTGTGCTGTGTTACATGTGTTCTTGTTAGGTTTATCCTGTGCTCGATTTATGCTGTGCTCTGTTAAATGAGCTATTGTTAGGTTTTTGCTGTGTTAGATTTATCTTGTGCTGTGTTACATGTGTTCTTGGTAGCAGCTATTGGAGCTACACATTGCAGTCAAGAGGTCAACTGGGTTTTGCAAAAGGCTGGGGAAAGGATGACACAGTGGTAGATATCTTGGGTTGTGTCATGTTAGAGGGACATTCATAGGTTTGGTCTCCAAATTCAGCCTTCAAGACTCTTCAGCTACCATGGACATGCTGTCACTCACACACTGCAATCACAGCTGTGGTTTGGTTGTTTTTGAGCTCTTGAAGACTGCATGTTATGAGAGCAGCATTGGGGTTCATAATAGTAGTAATAATAATAATTATAGCAACATCAATATGTAAAAGAGGAGCATTTCACAGCTCTACAACTGACTTCCTGTGATTGTAAATAATTAGACTCAGTTAATCACCACAGCTCAATAGGAATTAAGTCAATGGGACTAAAGAGCATTTTGGATTGTTTTGGCAATCCACTTTTTTAAGGATATACAGACAAGCCCTACTACTTCATAAGATCCATAAACATTACAGAAACCTATATATAATGAATGTGAAAACTACTGATGGTCATATTTGCCAAACATTATTCAAAAAGATACCGTACATGCTTAGTAACTTTTCAATGTCATGTCTGGATAAAAATATCCAATCAATCAAGACTAAGATGGATATCACAGTAGGCCCAAGGATCTCTTAAACCATGCACATTGTTATCTGAGTTTGAAGTGAAAAAATAGTAACTAATGTAATAAAATAAAAAAAATCATTGAAAATATACCTGCAAATACTGCATTTTATCTTCCTGTAGTTGCAATGGATACCCTTGTGGGACACCCATTTCTAATGTTGAGAATTCATACTTGGCAATACGGTCTACCGTCATGATATCAGCCGCGGAGCTATAGTCATATGGTCTGTCATATATTAAGTCCGCATGAATTCCTCCATCTTGGCTGTTTTCTGCAAAATGCAGAAAAGCATACGCGTCAGGATTAAAGACCAACGTACTCCAAATACACAGACAGACAGACAGACAGGACGAATAGATAAGAGAGACAATTCATCTTTCTCTTTTTCTCTTGGTTGTATTTTGGGGTCCGCTGGGAAATTTGGAGTTTCTAATCGAAAAGTAGTCACCATAGCCCTCAATGCCCTGAGACATTCCTGCACTTAAGCTTTAAAGATTTCTTTTAATTTAATTGGTTTCTACTAGTAGCAAAACATTTTATGTAATGAACCATTAAGTGTTATATACTGTATACTTTTATTCAGAATGCCTCAGAATATCACAGAAATTAAAACATAAAAATTAAAACGTATTAAATAAAATTGGGTGGTTCGAACCTGAATGTTTATTGGCTAAAAGCTGTGGTATAATTAAGCAATAAGGCATGAGGGAATGTGTTATATGGCTAATATACACTCTAAAAACAAAAGGTTCTAAATAGCACTAAAAGTGGTTCATGGCTTGTAATCATAGGGGAACCACTTTAAGTGCTATATAGAACCTATCTTTAAAAATGGTGCAAAGTAGAACCATAAGAGGTTCAATATAACACCTTAACCACCCCAAAGAACCGCTGAAGAACCAAACTGGGCTTAACAGATTCTTTAAATAGTTAAGGTGCTGTATAGCACCACTACTTCTCCAGCGGTTCTTCAGCGGTTCTATGAGGTGCTGAAGGTGCTATATGGCACCTCTTATGGTTCTACATAAGATTTAGAACCTTTTGCTATTTAGAACCTTTTGTTTTTGAGTGTACCATGTCTAAGAGCTGTTCTGAGGCACCATGCATTGTGAAGTGCCACAACATACAGTAGTTCTTAGTCATGGTATATTGATAATACCGGTATATTACAACTACGTGTGCCTTATTGCTTACACCAGTTATTAACACAATTAAAAATGACTTACCAATGCAATTAGAGCAGTAAAACGTGATATGGTATATTATCCATAATATATGGTCTCATGTACCCCAGCTATCAACCAAGAGACTATATATCACAGGTATGACAGAAAATACATTTTAACTGTTGTAACTGCACTGGTAACCAGGTTAAAATAGCACTATTGCATGTTGAGGGTTTGTGGTATATTGCCAATATACCATGTCTATGTGCTGTACCCCAGGCATTTTGCAACACCTTGTGCCTAAAACAACTCTTAGCTTTGATATATTAGCCACATTCCACACCCCTTTGTGACTTATTGCTTAAATATAAAATATATTATACTGTAGATGCGTTAATTGCCACAAAACTTCACAAGTCTTCTAGTAAACAAATCTGTTGTCTTTTTGTTCAGGTTTTTCTAATATTGGGTGAACTTGTGAAAGCCTTAACAGTCAGTGGTTCATTACTGTCTAAACTGTGACAAACGTATATCTGCAGCAACATGGCAAAAATGCCAGAGGGCTCATAGGGCTGAACAGCGAATTGGAAAAGAATCACTGACTGAAAATCATGATTGTGGACATTTACCGAATAAAAAACAATAAACAACGACTTTCAAATTCAGAGACCCTGACAAAGTGATATTAACATTTAAAGCACTGTGGCTTTTTCACGAGAATCATATTTAAACAAATCTAAGGAATAATTTTAAGTAATCATTTGATATACTATAACTTTATACGTTTTCAGGGAAATTTTGGCTTGAAAGAACAATTGCATCGAATTAAATAAACGGTCAATTGGAGGTTGTTGTAAAATGCTGATCTTAAGGAAAATGTTGGTTGGTAGGATGGAGGATGAGACTGGCTAATAGCACAGGCAGCACTGCATGCAATCAGTAGCTTTGGAAACAAGAAACAACCCTTATACATACAACTGTATTGTGATACACAAGGCAAGCCCTCTGGAAAGACAGGAAAACTGGCAACATTAAAATCACACCAAAAAATGCACTGTCCTAGGCTTTGGATTATTATTTTTTGCCTTAAATTATACAATCAACAGGAATCCAAGTATAAGGAGGGAGAGTATCAAAGGGGCTGGGGGTTAGAAAGAGGGCAGATTATCAAGTTTAGTTTAAACAACTTCATTGCAAGAAAAAGGCAAGTTATTTCACAGGGTTAATTTCAATTATCTTGGTTTGTAACATGGAGGACTTTTCCAGGTTAATATTGTTATTTGGATATGTAATATGATATTGAAAAGTGAACATCAACCCAATCCACAGTTAACAAGATATTAGGGCTATTAAGTTTATCATGTGACCTAACCTGGGTAAGTGTCAATGTATTCCTGAATTGTAAATGTATTATCTGGAACAGCCATTTTGTCCTATCAACAGTAGTACATGTTTTTATAATTTGAGGAAATTTTGTGAACAGTATTGCTTGTGGTCTCACAGCTTTTTGTTACTAGATAAGCCTAAAGCCGATATCTACAGGAAGAGTTTAGTGCATTTCCAAAGACGATTACTGTTCTGACAGTTTCCCTATTCAGTCAGTCATATAGTGACATTGGTCCAAAACACTTGAGATAAGTGTAACTTGAGTAGATGGAATTGATTTGTAAAAAAATTAATCTTGTCTTTATGTAAAAATCCATAACAGAATCTCCTAGTATTGGAAATATGACCATCTTGCTGATATATAACATTATTTCTAGTTATATTATAGCTAGTTATATTCTTTTTCTATTAGTTTATTTGTAATCTTTAAATCTTTTTGAGGTCTGTGTTTTGTGTCAGAGTGTCTTAGGCCAAGGATGATTTCACTTTCAATACATTCAAGTGAAACATTGAACTGAAAATGCTGCAAAGAATGTATGTGCATTTTCATCAATATATTCCACTATTTATATTATTGCAACAGTCAGATGGCATGGACCCCATCTTTGTAAATGAGCCTACTGATAAATAAACCACAAAATGTGGCTATAAGTCCTTCCTCCAGACACTTTTATTTGGTCACTTCCTCTCCACTTGGAGAAAAATGTCACATGATAGGTCACATGATAAATTAGACCACATCAAATAAGACCATACATCTGACCAATCACATATGCACATATACGCTTCTTACCTGTAGCACCACATTAAAGGAAAGACTCCTTAATCACACGGAGGCTTACTGAAACAAATATAGGGATGTACGCTGAATAGACATTCCTACTGAAAATCCTGCTCCTGGAGAACCTTCTATGCCTGTTTTTTTAATGTTATTTAAAAAAAATCTACAACCGATTAAGTTCTTGTAGAGAAGGTAACTGGAACTAATGTAACTATTTGACGGAACTTCACCAAAAGCCTACATCAGCAAAGTCTGTGCTAAAAAAGCCTGGGGATGGAGATCTTTACCTAAAATATGTATGGCCATAGGGCACCTAACAGCAGGTCCTAGATAAGCTTCCCAGGAGCAGGCTTCCACACTTTTACCCTTAACCCAACCCCCTACCTATTACACCCCATAATATCTGGAGGGGGAGGATAGAGCACAGAAGGAGCCTGACCTGCTCCACCTCCTCCTTGCCTGTTTTACCTTCGTCCACATCGTCGTTTGACATGATGGCCACACATTTCTCCCAGACCATGCGGACGTCTGCGCGGTAACGGTCGCATGCCCACAGGAACAAGGGCAGCAGGATGGACTGGGCGATGGAGCACCACAGCACACACAACACCATCCAGCTGTAGGACCGGTCGTACTTCAAACTGGCAAAGCTCACCACCTGCATGGGATGGAGGAGAGAGGGAAGGTGGAAGGCACAAGGCAACAGACAGTAACTATCAAGTACCAAGAGGGACCATTATAATACCAACGCTGATGTTTCTTCCATCATGATAGCAAAAGTGCAGACTGTTTACATTTCAAAAATCCAGCAGAGCAATGTGTCTTTGGTGCCTCTATCGGATCAACGTATTATAAACTGGGAATGGTGGATCCAGATTGGCTGAGATATAGCAGAGAGTAAAGCCTGGATATGATGCAAAATTGTTTGTTTACTGGCCTTTATAAATGAATTGCCAGTTTGTGATAGCAATGAGGCATCTTTGGCATCTCATTCCCAGTGCAATTGTTGTTGTAAGTCTATAGATATAGCATTGTGGAGTATAACATTGTAAAGTCTATAGATATAGCATTGTGGAGTATAACATTGTAAAGTCTATAGATATAGGATTGTGGAGTATAACATTGTAAAGTCTATAGATATAGCATTGTGGAGTATAACATTGTAAAGTCTATAGATATAGCATTGTGGAGTATACCATTGTATAGTCTATAGATATAGCATTGTGGAGTATAACATTGTATAGTCTATAGATATAGCATTGTGGAGTATAACATTGTAAAGTCTATAGATATAGCATTGTGGAGTATACCATTGTATAGTCTATAGATATAGCATTGTGGAGTATACCATTGTATAGTCTATAGATATAGCATTGTGGAGTATAACATTGTATAGTCTATAGATATAGCATTGTGGAGTATACCATTGTATAGTCTATAGATATAGCATTGTGGAGTATAACATTGTAAAGTCTATAGATAT
>JACXGM010001974.1:8004-50216 GCA_016801145.1 Umbra pygmaea | reverse complement strand
AATTAAAACTGTAGACATGCATGGTGTCCATTCAAGGTTAGTCATTGAAATGCGGGAATGTTGTTCACATCAGCAATGTAACGAAACTAGCGATTTTTAAAAAAGTTTCAATTAAGAACATGGTTGCAAATATATATCCACAGGACTGTGTAGAGCACAAAACAAGTCTGTCGTAATTTTTAAGTCTATTATTTAAGCCGAAAATACATTTATTAGACTCTCTTGATGAGCTGGCTAGCATTGTTGGCGGTTGCGCAGTGTATTCTGGGTACCCCTTGGTTTCAAGTAAGCTCTCGAAAATGCTTAGTTTTAAGGGGTATGCACCCCTTCCCCTTAGCCCTACCCCTAGATCAAAATGAGAATTGGGATAGCCCTTACTCTCACATGAACGCGCAAAACTAAGGGGAAGGAGTAAGGGGAAAGGCTAAGACAGAGAAATGGGATTCACCCTAAATCCTCCTGATAATCAGTCCTCTCCTCCTCAGACATGAGCTGTAAACATTACTCCTCCTCTACTTCCTCCTCCTCCAGGTCTCCTTCTGGCTCTTCTGGAGGGTAGTCATACATAGCCCAGAGCAGGCTGATGAAGTCCTCACATGAGACCTTGACCGGGCTCCCTGCCTCCCAGAGGGCCTTCGTTGGGTTTTCTAGGGTTAGTTGGCCCATGTAGAGTAAAACCTTCACCCACTATTGGTCTGGAGACCAAAAAACTGGGCATTTCATGTTTACTAATCCTCTTGCCAGTCCGCCCGCATGCCCAGCACTCCTGCCAATGTGCGCTCCTGCTGATGATAACCAAGAGGCAGTCGAAGGTTAGAAGATTCTGTCAGCTGGCCAGAGTCCACTTTCAAAAAACATCCCCTCATGTGTACATCCATTCCAATGACCTTCTCGTGAACCCTTCTCAGTCACAAGACTGCCTGGCTAACAGCCGTGTTCCCATGAATATGCTCAGTGGGGAAAATACATGCACAACATTAATAATTTATTAAATGGTTATTGGTTAAATTTGGCATTGTGTTTCAAGAAGGATTTTCCCCAACATTGATTGTCACAATGAAAAGCCTAACATTCCCTCTACATTTTAATGAATCTCATGCTAGTATTAATGTGTTCTTTTTTATGTTTAACTTGTGCACTGCATGCTATGAATAGATTATCATTTATAATAGCAGCATACCTTCTAAATAACTCTTGTGTAAGTAATTTATTTATACTCAGATTCTTTAGATAGTTTGTTGATAGTATGTTGATGACACATACTATCTATAGAACACCTACAGTTACTCAGAATAATTTGTAACCAACACAACTAATCCAGTTCTTTTTCGTAATATATGGAAGTATTTTCTCAATGGACATTTTTTGCCTTTCTACCTGTTTGTGAAGACACACCTGAGGGTTCCAACTTCCTCTATATTGAGCACAATTAAAGAGTCTGCTAGAAGCTGCTGTGTGGCATTGCTGATCACCCTGCCGGCCCGTGTGCCTGGGGTCAGAAACAAAAGGAACAGTCGGGATGGTGCAGCCTTTTAAAACCAGCTGCGGTGCCACCCATGGGGCAGCAGTTATACTGAATTATATATCAGCGCTGGTGCGGAAAGTTGGACATACACTGTAAGTTTAATAGTTGTTCAGGATGAAATACAGAGAGAGCTCTACAGAATGAGAGACACCTAAACCTGGTTACCTGACTACTTCTGAAAACGTTGTCTGTTTATCTGCAAATGTGCTGAATTTACAATGTTTTTGTACCTGCCACCTCCATTATATACCCAACGGAGCAGAACATTTCTGTGACAAAGTTTCCATATTGTCATTGGTTTAGATCAGGGGTGTCAAACCAGATCCACAAAGGGCCTAGTGTCTGCAGGTTTTCACTTTTACCTTGTAACTGAGTGATTAAATGTCACTAATTGGTTAGGATCTCGCCTCACCTGGCAGTCTACGTCTTAATTGGGCTCTAATTGAAAGGAAAGACCAAAAACCAGCATACACTCGGCCCTCCGTGGAACCGGTTTGACACCTGTGGTTTAGATAGAAGGGGATTACATTCTAGATTTGATCCTACAGTCATTTATCAGATGCTCTTCAGCAATGTATCATTACTATTTTGCAGCTGACGCACAGTGGACGTTCCCCTCACAGACTGAGAGTCTGTAAATTAGGGAATGAATTTACACCCCTGGGGGCGGTTCAGCGAAATGAGGAGGTTGTGTTCCGGCGCAAACATTCCCTGGTGCTATTTTGCAGTTTCAGAAAACAATTCCACCACAGACTGGAAAAAACCTAGTCTAAAGTCAGTGGCGCGTTATTCAGATGCTAATTTAAGGGCGCATGCTCGGCCATAAAGACATGGCTGATGACACCATTTATGATGCCAGCCACAGTGAAAGGCTGTTTAAATGCAGTCCTTAAAAAGTTGCAGCATTCTTTGCGGCTTTAAACCAAGCTGTCAAGTAAACCTTAAAGATGAACTCAACTGGAATTTTATGTAAAGGTGATATAACAGACATTTTTTTTCTTCTCATTGGTACAATGATTAAAATGGCTAAATTTGTTAAAAGGGATAAACTGGTATGTTGAAAGTGTTGTTTTTGTTACATGGGCGCCGCCATTTTGGATTTCAACAATCGGTTACGTCACTGGTATGGTAAGCTACTCAGCCATACCAGGTAATGAGTCTGAGGCTAACTGACATGACTGAGGAAACAGGCCTATGGGGGGTTTATACTGCATTGCCTCTGGCTGCAGTAATAAATGGTATAGGGCTAAGGCAGCTTGGGTTAAAATAAATGTCCACATGCTACCTTTGTCAAGGAAACCAGCCCCTCAATTCATGGCTAGCTGCCTTAAAACTGGCTAGCCCTCCGACAGCCCCTGAATTCCGTGTCTGTAGCGAGCATCTTTTAACGACAGACAATTTAGAGAACTGTACTTTAAACACAACAGTGTCACTGGTGAGGGTTAAGTCCAACAGACTGAAACCTGAGGACATTTACTACTATGTACAGGGCAGACAGATAGACCAACAGAAAGTAACACCACCGTTACTATCTGCCACAGGGAAAGGGCGCTGAAATGCTCAAGTCAGGCAGAGGACAGTTTAGCTGTTCTCTAGCAATGCTAGCAAGTCTACTAAGCAAAGGGCTGGATGTAACGTTGTTGTCACATACACAGAACACGTACATATTTACATACACGCACAAATAATGCCTAATGTTTAGGCTTTATAGCGTTTAACAAAACTGAGACTGACATTGGACATTAATTGAAATTGAGTCACAAAACCAAGCCAAACTATACAATCTAGCACTCCGACCATAGACTGTATAAATTAAGCATGACTGACAATAACACAGATCGATAATAACGCGTTTACTAGCTGCTATCTAAACCACCGCGGGTCTGTAAACAGAATCGAATGTCCCTTTCTACTCACCCTGAAGCTAGCTGCTGTTCACCGTCCCAGGACAGATTGTTGATGTAGAGGGAGTTCAACTCGCAGACATAGCTGCTAGTTCTATAGTAAGAGTTGATGCAGAGGGAGTTCAACTCGCAGAAATAGCTGCTAGTTCCATAGTAAGAGGTATCTGTGCAATATCCATCCATGCAAAATCCTTCAACAACCACAAAGAAAAAGTCTGCAAACTCTGAACTAGCCTAAAGTAAACAGCAAAACTCACAAACCTTCCATGCAGGTAACTTAACAAGTGACCCCATTGGATGAATTCGTCCAATCACATTTTCCATTTATCCGCCTCGATTTTCTAAAACACATAGGACATCAACCATGTTTTTCTATTTTCTCTAAATGCACACAATAAGCAGTCTGTATTTCCTAAAATGCACAATGTGCTTGAATACGTAGTTATTTACTCCATTAATAATTTACTGTGTACAATACAATGCACATCATGCAAATACAATCTAATGCATATTTTAGACACAACTTTGTATTATATGCCGTTCAACTGACTAATTTATCGTGTGTAAAATCCTGCAGCTGTTGCCTGTACTGTAGACCTTCTTAGGTCCTACCATACCAGTGACATCATAGCAATTGGCAGCGTTCCATACTAACAAACGCAATTTTGAGTGTTGCTTCAAAAAGCTATGTATTGATTTTTTGATTAAATTTTTTGTTTAATTATTTTTAATTGTGATAAATAACACATTATCAACCTTGATTCTTTCAGTTCAGTTCATCTTTAATCCAAGAGTTTGCAGAGCCTGAAATGCCTTCTTATAGCCTAGACCATATTTATTTAGAGCAACAATTCTTTTTTTCAGATCCTCAGACAGTTCTTTGCCATGAGGTGCCATGTTGAACTTCCAGTGACCAGTTTGAGTGAGTGTGAGAGCAATAACACAAATTTAACACACCTGCGACCTTGTAACAATAACGAGTCACATGACACCGTGGAGGGACAATGGCTAATTGGGCCCAATTTGGACATTTTCACTTAGGGGTGTACTCACTTTTGTTGCCAGCGGTTTAGACCCTCCTGGCTTTGTATTGAGTTATTTTGAGGGGACAGCAAATTTACACTGTTATACAAGCTGTACACTCACTACTTTACATTGTGGCAAAGTGTCATTTCTTCAGTGTTGTCACATGAAATGTTGTAATCAAATTTTTACAAAAATGTGTGTACTAACTTTTGTGAGATACTGTATATGAGCCTTTGCACACATTGTTGGCACTTTTCCAACATGCTTTCAGGGGTGCTGAAATTAATGGAGACAGATGCGAGGAGACTTTCAAAGTTAATGGAACTTTAATGTCGAAAATACTGAGAAAACAAAACTGCCTCATGGGGCAAAACAGTATCTCTTCCAATAAATATATACAGTATAAACACACCAAGGAATACTAATAATTAACAACTGACAACACTACAGTCTCAGCTTAAATGCTCAACAAATTACTAAGTGGAACTAATCAAAACATTTCATTGGTTACTAGAAATCATATGACTAGGACAAACGAACCAAGGAGCGGGAAATGAGGAACAGAGTAACTGAAATGATAGTGCACACCAGTGAGTAAAACATGGTACACAGTAACTGAAATGATAGTGCACACCGGTGAGTGAAACACAGAACACAGTAACTGAAATGATAGTGCACACCGGTGAGTAAAACAATAAACATGTCAGGTCCACGTGAGGGAGACCAGGACAGAACGTGGAAGTTTTAACAGACAAAAGTATTTAATAGGCTCATATGATGGTATTCTGTACATACTTTGTTTGAGAAATTATGACATAAATAGTGATAAATAAAAAAGGCATTCCTTTACGTAGAAGAAATGTCTCTAGTGCCCTGAGTACTATCTTACCTCATACTTTTCTACACCAGTAGGAGAACACAATGGGGAGAATAAAGGCATACATTGAGGGAGAAAATAGTTTGATTTACTATTTGATTTATGCTGATTTTGTACGTTTGCCGACTGACAATGAAATGATCAGTCTATAAATTTAATGGTAGGTTTAGTTTAACAGTGAGAGACAGAATAACAACAAAAAAATTAGAAAAACGCATTTCAAAAAAGTTATTTATGTCAGAGACAAGATAGTACACCTGCACAAGGCTGGAATGGGCTACAAGACCATCGCCAAGCAGCTTGATGAGAAGATGACAACAGTAGGTGCGATTATTTGCAACTGAAAGAAACACAAAATAACTGTCTATCTCCCTTGGTCTGAGGCTTTATGCAAGATCTCACCTCGTGGAGTTGCAATGATCAAGAGAACGATGAGGAATCAGCCAAGAACTGCAGGTGGGGGAAACTTGACAATGATCTCAAGGCAGCTGGGACCATAGTCAACAAGAAAACATCTGGTAACACACTACGCTGTGACAGACTGAAATCCTGCAGCGCCCACAACTTCCCCTTGATCAAGAAAGCACATGTACAGGCCCGATTGAAGTTTGCCAATGAACATCTGAATGATACAGAGAAGAACTGGGTAAAAGTGTTGTGGTCAGATGAGACCAAAATTGAGCTCTTTGCCATCAACTCAACTCAACTGTGTTTGGAGGAGCAGGAATGCTGCCTTTGACCCCAAGAACACCATTTCCACCATCAAACATGGAGGTGGAAACATTAAGCTTTGGGGTGTTTTTCTGCTAAACGGACAGGACAACTTCACTGCATCAAAGGGACGATGGGCGGGGCCATGTGTCCATCAAATCTTGGGTGAGAACCTCCTTCCCTCAGCCAGGGTATTGAAAACGGGTCATGGATGGGTATTCCAGCATGACAATGACCCAAAACACATGGCCAAGGCTTTAGTTTAGTAAATCTGTGTGTCACATCCGGCCCAGTGTGTGCTTGGATGTGAACCACTTCGTTTTGAGTTGCTTCCCTGTGTGTCCTTATTTAGATTTCTACCCTCTGTTTGTTGTTTTGTTTCTGGTTCCCGCTTCCAGGTCACATGCCCATATCACATGTCCTCCCTCAGCCAATAGATTGTCCTCTTGTTAATTCCAGTACCCAGTTGTTTCCTATTGTCCCTCATTTGGTTTAGTAGTTAGTTTGTGTTCATAATTATTCCCCTGTCGATTGTTTACCCTGTTACTTGTCATCCCGGTTTTGTCTCAGTTTCCCCCTTATATAGTTTTCCGTATTGCCCCTCGTGGCAGTTTTTGTTTGATTAAGTGTTTCATAAATAAACTATAATTTGCTTGCATTTTCTTTGCGCCTGTCTCTGTCTCTCCACACCTTAGGATGACAAACCGTGACACTGTGGAGGGAACTGAAAGTTCGAGTTGCCAATGTCAGCCTCAAATCCTTGATGACTTGAAAAGGATCTGCAAAGAAGAGTGGGACAAATGTCCCTCCTGAGATGTGTGCAAACCTGGTGGCCTACAACAACAAACGTCTGACCTCTGTGATTGCCACCAAGGGTTTTGCCACCAAGTAATAAGTTGTGTTTTTCAAAGGGGTTAAATACTTATTTCACTCATTGTGATGCAAATCAATTAATAACTTTTTTTAAATGTGTTTTACTGAATTTCTGTTGTTGTTATTCTGTCTATCACTGTTCAAATAAATCATTGCAATTATAGACTGATAATTTCTCTTTCAGTGGGCAAACATACAAAATCAGTAAGGGATCAAATATTTTTTCCCTCACTGTATATATATTTTGATGAACTAAGACCTAAGTTTGCACAACTGAGAACATATCCACCAACATCAACTACAATAGAATCCAAATCTTGTGTGGGTGTTGCCCCCGGTAACCAGGATGCCATCCCTTATGTATCTCTTCCTTTCTGCCTGCAGCATTCTCTTTCACACGTGACACCTGCATTCCCACCTCATCTCAGAGAGGAGATCAGGCTGCTGCATCAGCTCACAGAGGAGACCAGGGAGCTGCAGTGTGGAACGAGAAATGTTGAGGAAAACCCGGCCTTTTGGGTGGAAGCTACACAGATGGCAGTTTTCAACCACAGTGAATAGATGCCTCTTTTTGTGGACCAGTGGCAGGACATATCAGGACTCACCAGCCAACTTCAGGATGCCTTCACACCCTAGGAGCGTTCATAAACACATCTCCGTGAAAGTGATAGTTCACATTTTCGATCAGGCTGCAAACATTGGCCACAGAAATTGGTCTTAGCACTCGGCCATAATGATTTGTGAATTAATATTACTGAAGCAGTAACAACTAAATAACCTCGAAAGATATGGTAGATGGGTCGTTCATTCATTTTTTAATCAAGAACATCATCAAATATTTTCTCAGATCACCTTGAAACCTCCTCAATTTACCCGACCCTGCCACAAACATCTACGACTTTGAGAAATTTACTGCTAAACCCACCAGAGCCATTGAATTATACCACAGACACCTAAGCCATCAAAACACATTTTTTGTTTGGTGATTTTTCTCAATTTTTCTCCCTTCCCAATTTCCACTAATCCTGCCATATCTGGACATGTACAGATCTGTGGGACAGCGAAGGGCACGCATATTGTTGTTCCAACCACCTGTCTCCTAGACACCAATTATTTTCACACTGCGAATCCAACACAGAAGCCTTTAGTCGGATCAAGCACAGGATGATTACATTCACCGACTATACATCCACGATCCATCTAACCAAAATCCCGGGCAGCGCTATGCCAATATCCCATAATCAGGCTCAAACCTGCGAGAGAGAACCCATAGTCAGGCTCGATGCAGCGACTTAGCCCACAATGCCATGCGGACCCCCCATGATCAAATCACTTTTAAACCAATACATAAAAATATAGTTGGTGATAGCTTACTATTTTTCCAAGATAAAAAGGCACTTAAAGTTTCCTACATACTTTTGTTTCACAAAAATTTGGGAACAGACTGTTTGCAATGTTTGAGATTGATTGCAAGGCTCAGTTGACACTCTAAACAAGGTGCTGTCTAGCACATCTCTAGTTTTGCCTTGATTCTGTTAATGATAATTGTCCCTGACATGGTGCCTTGTAATCTAACAGGGGCATTAAGCCAAGTGCCAATTTCTGGCCCCTAAGACGTTTCCAAATGGCCCCCCTGCAGTTTCACCGGTAGCTTTAATTATCTCAGTGGGCTGGGGTAAGCTCTGCTCGACAGGGCATTCTCATTAGTTTACTAGTTTATTTAGCAAAAGTCAGCAGACGTTTTTAGCCCCAATGGGCAACGTACAAGACCCATCCATCACCACTTTAAGTAGGATAAAAACAAAAACTCAAGAGGGTAAACATTTATTCTCCACACAAAATTTTGTTTAAATTAGACCAGTTCTAGCATACCACTTAAAATCTAAAAGGAAAATATACACCACATTTTTTCTCCAGTCATGTTCTTAGCTGTTTATCAGTCATTATGTTAATTACACTGACCATCTGTAAATAGTTAAGTGTTGCTTATTGAATATCCACAATGCAGCCAAGACCCAAATACAAGCACATGCCAGGAATTAATGATGATATAGTTAAAATGTGATTGATTTCACCCTTCAAGCATCAGCCTTCTATAGAGAGGTGGGAATTTTAAGGGCCCTCATAATACTATAATATCACAATAATTTGATGCCAATAAGATAGAAATTGTGGTTTCAATGATTTCCTGTGTAGCAATGTGTCACTCATAAATCTTAAAGTTTACCACATCTGATGCAGAGGAACAAGAGAGTCGTGAGAACATCTAATCAACTACACACTTTTTGATGTGATGAAAAGCCTTGTTTCATTGGAGACATTGGATTGATTTGGAACTAAAGTGCCTCAAGCATGAACCAAAAAAGCCAGCAGAGTCGACACGATTCCAGTTCAGGAAAAGGTGAAGGTTAACCTCCTGGCAGGACAGATATAAACACATTATAAAGACATTCTGACATTATTATCTGACATCCCTGAGAATCAGCATGTTACACCATATGAATTCAATAGCACATGTTCATGGTGGAATAGCAAACTGTCACAAGCTTGTGTTACTAGATATGCTCAACCAAACATACAAGGTGCTATTTTCCCTTGGCTCACCGCAAGGCACACTGGGGGTTTCCCATAGCAACTCAGTTCATCTAAGTCACCAGTGCTGTCTTGTTCCCCAGTGTGAATTCGCGTGTGTGCAAAAATGGAAGAATTCATTTTCATTGTAAGCATTTTTTCTTTTCTATATCTCTGGCCTTTTTAGATCCCAGAAGGCCACTGGTCCATATAATTTACATGCATTCCCACAAGACAAATATGCTTTCTTTGTACCTATTCTGTCTCCACGCACACAGTAGGTGTACATTTAGGGTGGGACAATATTAAGGAATCATGTAATTGTCCCTACAAATAATTGCTATTAGTCTAAAAGTATTTTTTATTATTTTCACTTTCGACTTTTGAATCAATCGATCAAACTTTATCTCTATAGCACATTTCAAACAAGTCAATGTAACAAAATGTGCTATATACAAAAGTGATATAGAACAAAACTTTGTTCAATTAAACAGAGTAAAATATATACAAGGCTGGCAGAGTATTCCATATCATGGGGGCATAGATACAGAAGGCTGCCTCCCCTGTTCTCGAATTGCAGCGAGGGATGGTTAAGAGACCACCACCTGTGGATCTGAGAGTTCTTATTGGTTCATATCTGACGGGCATGTCTTTAATATACTGAGGTGCAAGGCCATTGGGAGCAATTCTTGCCTTGACTGGGAGCCAGTGTAAAAAATTAAGGACAGGTGTAATGTGTTCAAACTTCTTTGTTCCAGTCAAAACGCGTGCAGCCACATTTTGAATTAATTGTAGTCGCTGCACAGCTGATTTCTGTAGGCCAGTGAACAGACCGTTGCAGTAATCCAATTTACTTGTTATAAATGCGTGAATCCATTTTTCAGAGTCTGCTTTTGACAGAGAGCCCCTTAGTTTAGAAATATTTTTAAGATGGTAGAAAGCTGATTTTGGAGCTTCATTGATATGACACATGAAATTTCGATCACTGTCTATCATTACACCCAGATTTCTGGCTTCACTTTTGCTCTCTAGAGAGACAGAGAGCTGTAACTTTCAGTCTCTGAGCCTTAGCACCAAAGATAAATATTTCTGTTTTATCCCTGTTTAGTTGTAAAACGTTCTCTGACATCCACATATTGATATCATAAATACACTGGATGAGAGAGTGAATAGAATGCATGTCATCAGGAGATAAATACATTTAGATATTTTTTTTAATTTTCATCAGATACCGCATCCAACATTTCCCAAATCACATCAAGATATATCAGCCTGTAGCAGTAAAAACAAATCATTAAAACATTTCAAATGCACATCTAGCATTGAATGTCTTTTTGTCTCCCTGCATTGAGTAATTGCATTTTGGCTGAAAAATGAATGCACATACAGTCATACGCAAATGTTTAGCACCCCTGACAATTTCCATGATTTTCATTTATAAATAACTGGGTGTTAAAATCAGCAATTTCATTTTGATCTATCAATTAACTGAAGAACACAGTAATATTTCGGTAGTGAAATGAGGTTCATTGGCTTAATAGAAAATTTGCAATGATCCAAACACCCAATTATTTATAAATGAAAATCATGGAAATTGTCAGGGGTGCCTAAACTTTTGCATATGACTGTCAACTGCAACTTCCCCACCATGTCTAAAGCTATTCTAAATTATATCCATGTGTTAATATTTCTGTATCTTTAAATGAGAAGACCCCTGAGTCTCAGATATTGCTTATACCTACATTAAACATGTTATGCACTCTACAGCATATTTCATAATATCCTAAAATACATGTATTCAAATGAGCAATCCAATGTTTTGATATTTGATTCAGTATTGACTATGCATAATTCAACAATTCCTGAGTGTATAAGGTAGTAGAGTTGGATTAAATATCCCTGCAGTAAAGCAAAACATTGATGATTTGACTTATTGGGGACATTTTGTTAGTCCCTGACTAACAAGACTAACTTGGGGGATAGATTTATTGCCATCTCCCATGGGCAGTGGGGATAATTATAAGGCAAGGCAAGTTTATTTATATAGCACATTTCATACACAATGGCAATTCAAGGTGCTTTACATAAACAGGAAAACATAAAAATTTAAAACAGATAAAAATAAAACAATTAAAATAAAAGTGAAACAGTTAGAAAAATAGTACAGTTTAAGAAATAAAAGAGACTGAACGAGCCATATAAAATATAGTGCAATCGGTTCGAACTTAGCACAGAGTTCATTCAGTAAAAGCGTAGCTAAACAGATGTGTTTTGAGTTTGGGTTTAAAGGTGACTACTGTTGGAGCACATCTGATCTCCTCTGGGAGCTGGTTCCAGCTGCGGCTGGCATAGTAGCTAAAAGCAGATTCTCCACATTTTGTCTGAATCCTTGGTATCTCTAGCTGATGTAATCCTGATGATCTGAGTGGTCTGTTGGGTTTATATTCAATGAGCATATCTGCAATGTATTTAGGTCCTAGGCCATTGAGGGATTTATATACCAGTAATAATACTTTAAAGTCTATCCTAAATGAGTTAATTGGGCAATGTTAATTGGGCAAATTACGATTGGGCAAAAGCGTTGTTAAAGGTTTAGACTAGTGATTGGCAAACGACCCTTCGTTGCTGTTATTCTAGCACAAGAATATAATGCTGGCAGCACTAACTCAGATTATCTTTTTCAAAATAAAAGCCACATTGAAATTGAACACGTTGCAAGGCATCCCAACAATGGCCTTTATTTTGAAAACGAAAATCCTAAGTGCTGCCAGCATATTTTGCTATTAGGACACAGACGTTAAGTAAAGCAACAGACTAAATTTAGCAGGATTTACTTCTGTGTTTCAGAGATGCCGGACATTCCGTTAATTTTAGTAATTTAGCAGATGCTCTTATACAGAGTGACTTAGGGTAAGTACAGGGACATCCCCCTGGAGCAACTTAGGGTAAAGTGCCTTGCTCAAGGTCAACAACATCTGGAATGGTTGGGAATCAAACTACCAACCAACTATAAGTCAGAGTTCCTAACCACTGAGCCATCTGACACCCTAGATAAAATATCTATAAGCATCAAAAGAAAATGCACTGTGTCAGCTGTTCGTCTTTATGGGGATCAGGGTGCCTGACTGAGTGTGACTTCACCCAAACACACACCTGTGTTGCCACAAAACCTCCTGTACCCATTTCCTCCAGTGGGTCTGATCGAGCTACACTGGGCAACGTACGCCGGGACAATCAGCCATTGCTCCCTGCTGGCCTAAAACCTTGGTTCCTGGATGTCATCCACCAGTTAAGCAGTCATCTGTTGCAAATGCCGTAGCTCAAAGACATGTGCCAGTTCCTTTTGGAATTTTGCTTTTGGATAGCCTGTTTCCATGTCTGTGAGATAACTTTTGAAATCTCAAGGTTTTTAAGGAGCTTGTCTAATTCAATTTGATCATGTAAGTGGAACTTCCAAAGCAGAGTGGAAGACGAAGCGAAACATCCCGGTCCATAACTTTCCTGTTTCAGGAAGTAAGCCAATTTCACCACACCAAGCTGCTATCGCATCAGTAGCTATTGAAAAGCATCTGGTATAGTTTCCTCCATCTTTGGCATGGAGTGACACAGCACAAGTACTAGTAATGTTTAGGACCATAGGTATGTTTTCGAATGAATTTTTCCATTAAGAAGCCAATTTACAGGGGGTCCACGTTGTGTAGTGAGTGACTTCATTGCAGGACAAGCTATGTCATGATAGTCAGTTGTTCGAGTCGGACTACGGGTTCTCCAACTTTCCCTGGACATCCAGCACGAGGCAGCGCAAATTGGCGTAGCACTTCCCTGGATTTGGGAAAAAATAAATTGAATAATCTACCTAGCTACATTGCTGTCCAGCGACTTCTTGTGTGCAGATCAGGCACCTGTAAATTCAATCATGGAAGTATAGTGTGTATTCTGTGTTGGATGAGCAGTGTGGAAAGAATCGGCCGGGTCGGCAACATGTGGTTGAATGAACCGCTTGAGTGCCCCTCGCAATCCCACTTCTGTCCAAGGAGTTGCGGAGCTGCCGACAAGGCAGGGTCGGTGGGATTCGGACAGGACCAATTTGGAAAGGAGAATAATGGGGGAAGAAATCCAATTTAAGCTATCAATCAAGTTTGTGTAGCTATCTTGTCTAACTTTCTTTTCTGGCATGCCTGCAGGCAAGGTGGGTAGACATTAGAAATGCAATACATTTCTAAATTAACTAAAAAAGTCTCATTCCATTGAATATTTTAAACAGATTTCTGCAGAGATGCATGGAAGTATATTTAGTTTCTTTAAAAATAAGAGCTGCCAGTCAAAGGTTTACAGACGACTTGAGATGTATGATTACACATAAATATTCCTTCAAGAGAATAATGGTAAATTTTCTGACGGGAGATAAAAGCTGCTTTTCAGACCATTTCCTTTATCACAAATGTTGTCAATGTTCATTACAATAGCAGATGGAAAATATAGACTTTGACATAAGTTTATCTTTTTAGAATACATCCCAAAAACCATGTCATATCTGCAGAATTTTTCACATTCAATTTCTTCAGCAAACAACCAAATAACCTATTTGACTGTTTTAGAAAAATATTTTTTACATTTTTGAAATTTTTCTGTTTTTCCATAAAATTTGTTTAGTATTTTAGGGGGACATTATGCATTGGATTGTGTGGTTTATCTTTATAATAAATATTATTTGTGTTTAAGTTACTGCCTCGCAGGACAACGACCTCACGGTGGCCAGGGTTTGCAGTCTGACGTTGCCCAGGAACTCAGCATAGGGTAGTGAAAATTGATAAAGCGCAGGGCAGATGTGCAGTCAGACATAGGTACCTTGTTATGTCCTCTAATGGCTTATCTATGTGGGTTGTTCACCTGTTAATTAAATTGTGGTAAACAGTGTAAACCTAGGGCGTTCTTATTGAACGAGCAGTGTAATAGGATTCGGACAGCTTGGCTACACATGCCTGGAGGAAGCATGTGAACAGTAACAGTGGTAAAAAAATATAAATGTTATTTGTTTGCCATACATTTCAAATTTTAAATAATCTCCATGTCATTCTGTTATAATGAAAACATGAACTGGTGGATACAGCAGTGTTTTGACTCAAGCAATAACCCCTTAAGATTTTGTACAGACACCACATTTATTTGTGAAGGCTGACAGAACATGCACACGCTCTTAGGATTAGAGTTCACAAAAGGAGGTTGAGCGGGTTGAGATCAGAAGATGAAAATGCTGTAGAAAAAATATCAGTTTACACAATAAGCCTCTTCCTGCTGTGTAAATGGACCAAGCAAAAGAATACCATGGCCTAAATGTGACAAATTTCCCCTGGTGCTGACCTGATTATATCATCAAAGGTGGTCCACGTGCCACTATTGTCAGTTCCCAGACGTCATGTGAGAGGCACGGGACGCAAAGCAACAGGTTGATTATGATTGAATCTCGTCGCAACTCTCAACGTTGTCAGGAGGTGACAAGGAAAATTGCCTATTTATCTAGACTGTTGAGGTCCTTATTGACCATAATCATTTATAGACCTTCAGCCCAGGCACATTTCTGTGGAATAATCAATAATGTTGTCAGTGAAAACAAACAAAAAAATGCATACTGCACTATTAGCCTGGGTTCTTGAGGAAAAATAGCAATATCTGTTTCGTTTTCACTGCAGACATTCGTCTGATTAGAATTTCAAAAGAAACCTAATAAGCCCAGTAGAAGAAAAACGGAATGTTCATGCAAGGTTTCCAATCAGAGACTTTAGTCTCTCCAATCCACAACCAGCATTCAGCTTCATTATTTCCAGACAGGCATTTAATTAGAATCCACTTCGGTTCCATTCATAAATTCCAGCTTGACACTAGGCAGAGATTTAAAGCCTCTGAGCCTTGTCTTGCTGCTGTGTACTATATATGTATCACCTATGGTATTTTGATGGGGCTTCCATTTCAATTTTTCTAATAATTGCTATATTGAGAAATTACATCAGCACGTTTAATTTCAGATATTTTTCAGGGCCGATCTGATTGGCCAAAGGACCAATTAGTGAAAACAATATCAGAAGATCAATTAGTTACTTTGAGTGAGAACATTATGTTAATTGTCGGAATGATCATGTTATCTCTAAGTCTTGTAGTGTTTTTGAATGGCCAGTTTGAATGTAACTATAAAATCCACCAAAATGTTGTGAAATTATTACCTATTAGAGCTAGCAAGCCAATCAGTCTATAATTAACATAATACCATTATCAGTCACGCAGTAACTCTAAGGGGACATATAAAAATAGATAAAGTATTGTGCACTGGATAGCCATAATAATATGCCAATTAACCTGTTCTTCCAAGAAGGGTACTGTTGCATGATGGGAAGGTACAGTTTGTGTTTCAGCTGAAGGAATGAATTTGCAACGTTTTTGTGGCATGAGCAACAAAATAGTGTTGACTCTGAGGAAGGAAAGAAAAAAAACGACATATAGTGTGAGTACCTAATGAGCCTAATTAAATGCAAGTCAGTACTAGCAGATGTGCCTTGCTTAAAGAAGCTTTGTTGTGGTCTGGATGAGGACAGTGAAATCAATCAACTCAACACCCTTTGACTTCTATAGTGCAGATATACTTTTCTCCTCTATCACAAATTAAAGGTGCATTCTGTGACTTGTGGGAAAAAAATGTTTTATACTTCCCAACTTGGCCTGGATATGGGATATCTGTTTATATCTGCATAAACTCTTAAATACAATCTTTATCATATCTTAAATTCTATCTGTAAATCAGGGGATTTTGATGACATGGTACACCAATCGTGACATAGAGCACAATATATGACATAATTTCCAGGGATCCTTTTACAACCAAAATCACAGACTGCATCTACAATGTGTCTGCTAGAACTTACTACAGGCCAATCAGAAATGATTAAATAATACTATGGAATGAAGGGAAATAATACAGTCAGAGGGGCAGTAAGCTCACGATTACAGGTTTTTAAATCAAGGTTCAAACCTAAGGTTATTGTCTGAGTGGGTGTGCCCTTGTACGATGAACCTTGTGACGTCCCGGTTGGTGGAGCCGTGTGGAAAGAAGCAGAATGGCTTGGCATCGATGCCCAGTGTGGGCAGTTTGCCACAAGCTTCCCATATACAATGGGAGTTGTTGGCCATGATACAAGGCTGTAAATACTATCAGGCATGACAAAACAAGTGAAGGAAGATAAAGAGGGGAATAAAACTAGGGAATGAAAAAAAACAATTGCCCTTGTGGTCACAATACTGTGTAATCCCACCGACATAGATAATACCTAGCCTTCAGGCAGTCTTTCTGAGAGCTTACACAAGGCTTCAAGGTTACAGGTTACTCATCCTTATTTTTGGTAGCTTTGAACAAATGTGCCAAATCACCTCACCCACTTGAATGTTGCGTTTATTTCTTAAATCTTGGCATTCATCTCTAAGCTACCACATGAGTCTCCACATGGCTGTTCATTACAAAAGCATCCCTTGACAGAAGAAACGTCTGGCATCTGTTGAAGTCATCCATACCGTAGATAGGGATCCATAACTCCGGTTCTCAAAAAGAGCAGGGCTCCCTAACGTTCTATTTGGGAGAACTGTGAAAGGTTCTTAAGGACCACTGTCTGAGACTTTTTTTTTAACCAGCAGACTTCTTGGCAGTAAAACTGAGATCATATGAGTATTGTAACAAATATTATTGTCCTTGTAAATCATTTGCATTATTTAACATTATCTACAATTAACTGAATAAAATAGATTTTCTTTTAAAAGAATTATATACAGTTGCAATCAAAATTATTAAACTCCCATTGCAAATCAGCTTTATTGTCAAAATGTACACACTTTCAGCTGTTTGCAATGAACAAATCAAACAAAAGCAAGTGAAATAGCTAATCACAACGAATGCTTCAAGTGGTTTCCCCAAATCCAACTTAAAATGCAATTCATTATGACTTCTCCAGTCTCAAAATGATTTAACCCCCTGAATAGAATACCTCACAACAGCACAAATATGCAAAACAGGTGTTATCTCAAGCAAACCTGATGCAACTAATCAAGGGCTTCATTAGTTGCACCAGGTGTGCTTGAGCTGGAACACATGAAATACCTGAACTGGCTAGGGGTTTGTTGAGTGTCACGTTGGACTGCGTGTGAGAAACATGATCCAAAGTATGGTCCAAAAAGTTAAGAGAAGAGATCATCGCCCGTCACAAACAAGAAACAGGATACAAAAAGATAGCAAAGGCACTGAATGTTCCCAGAGACATTGTTGGAAGCATAGTTTGCAAGTTCAAAATGAAGGGAACAGTGGTTACACTACCTGGACGGGGCAGAAAAAGAAACCTATCAATAGCTGCAACAAGATTTCTGGGATGGCAGGTTGTGAAAAACCATCCAGTGACTGCTACCAAGTCTTGCTGCAGGTCTTTTAAAAAAGACACTGAGGTTTCCGTGAGCACAGTAAGTGCGTACTAAACGCAGAAGGTTTCCATGCCAGAACTCCAAGTCGTACACAACTACTGACCCAAAAGCACAAGTCAGCTCAAATATGCTTAAATCATACAAAGAAGCCATAGAGGTTTTGTGGTTTTGTTCTGTGGAGCAATGAAAAAACTGGAAACTTCCAGCACGATGGATCAGCGTTATGTCTGGAGGAAGAATGAAACATATGCTGAAAAGGACACTGCCCACATTCAAGCATGGCGGTGGCTCGATGATGCTCTGGGGCTGCTTTGCATCCTCTGGCACAGAAAACCTGCAGCATGTGAAAGGCAAGAATGATTCATTGAAGTATCTGGACATCCTCTGAGAAAACATCCTGCCATCTGTGAAGAAGCTGAAGCCCGGTCATCATTAGACCTTCCCAAGCATCTCAAATTCCACTAAGGCTTGGTTGCAGAAGAATTCCTGGAAGATGCTACAGTGGCCATCACAGTCTCTTGACTTAAACCCCATAAAAAATCTCTGGTGGGTTTTTAAGAAAGTGATTGCAGCACGCAACTGCAAGAATTTTACTGAACTGGAGGACATTGCTGATGAGGAACAGGATAAGTTCCTAATTCCTTTAGGAACACTGCCAGAGGCTGGTGTCTGGCTATGCATCTTGTTTGCAGCAGGTCATCACAGCAAAAGGGTGCTCTCGTAGAAATAGAATGAATAGAAAGGCCATTCCAGTTTAAATCAATGTAGCAGAATGATCAGAGTTGCAGCCATTTTTATGTGTACCATTCCATTGCAAAGATCTAGCAGCCTACTTTTGCATTAAACCGATTCGCTAATAAATGCTAATATTACAAACTACAGTTAGAAAATAATATATAATCTCACCTGATAGCTAGCTAAATATCATTTTGAGGATATAACGTTAGATAGCTAACAGGATATTTTCATGTTGCAGCAGCAATACACCTAAAGTTAAATGACAACAAGACACCTAACCTAAGAAAATACACAGTAGGGTGTTTTAATCAAAACATATACATATATCCAAAAACTATTTAATTGTGGTTAGTAAATAAATATGTTAATAAAAAAACTGAAACTCTCAAACTAGTGAGTGCAACACACTTTACAGCCCCACTGACGCGTGTTGTCACCATGACAACAAACAACAATCACCACTTTGTTGTGTAATAATCGAATGACCATGCCAAAGAGTTCATTTGCCTTTCTATTCATTATATTTCTATGGGTGCTCTACTAAATACTAAAGATGCTTGCCAAAAAGGGGTTGAATAGTATTGAGACTGGAGATGTTGCATTTTCAGTTGGAAACCACTTGGGCAAACCACTTGGGGAAATCACTAAAAGCGTTTGTTGTATTTATCTACTTTAGTTGCTTTTGTTTGATTTGTTCACTGCAAACAACTTAAAGTATACATTTTGAGAATAAACATGATTTGCAATAGGGGTTGAATAATTTTAGTTGCAAATGTATACATGCAGTACATTTCGAATATAAATAGTGTGAGAGTTATGGATAAAATAGTATAATGTGTATAGATATAAATAATATATGTATATAAAAACATTGACAAGTTAAAAAATAACTGCTATGGTGTGAGTAGTCCCATCACTGTGAAATAAACACTTGGTCAACAGCAGAAAAATACTGAACATACTGCCTGAATGTGCTGCCTAATACCTGTGAAATTAGATCCCCATTTTCCACTCTGATGAAAGCTAAGAGCATCTACCATGGAACAAATCAAGACTAGTTTTGGCTGCTTGGTACCCTATTGGAATGCATATAAAGTTAGATGTAGGTTACATTTAGGCAAAAAGGTCAGTTTATTGGTGTTAAGTTTAGGGATAGGTTTAGGTTAAAGGTTAGGATCAGGGTTAGGAGACAAGGAATTATGGTTAGCCATGATGTGAGTCATGCGTTTTTGTGTGTGTCTATGTGGGTGGGCATGGGGGTGTGATGGTAGATTGTTTTTCCCCGGCCATAGATGATAAACCATATTGCCAAAAGTCAAATTAATAGCCCACATCAGCACATTGACTACATCATTCAGTAACAATACAAATATATTTTTACATCATTGGTAGGCCTATAGTAAGTAATGTGAGGAATACATATAGTTCTGTGCCTTGCTACATTTTGTTGGTTGTTGCTGTAACAGGAATTGTGTGCTTATTCAAAAATAAGTCTCTAAATGATGCATGTATCATGAAAAATGTGTGATTTACACACTAGGGAGTAACTCTGAAACTACCCCTAAAACAACTGTGTAGCAGATCAGTCTGGGAACATACAAGAGGACAAATTATGGAGTTTGCAGTTATTCATGTAGTTCTGAGCCCTCTACTACAAACTCAATACTTTGCCTCTTATACATCTTTTGGCCTTCTAAATCCAAAACCATTAACGGTGGCAAAAGAGTACAGTAATTGTTAAAAATGCTATTAAATTCAGATTAGCTGGAATTCTGGCACTAATACTGAGTTTATATTAGCTCAAATCCGATTAATAGGCTACTACTAAATCTTTGTTGCAGTTGTAAATGGATTTAGTGTGCACATTCCTCCATGATGAGAACAAATCTTTCCAGCCTGACTAGACCGGACACGTTGTGTACCGCCATGCGCATCAGCATTGCTAGGTGCTATAATAGAATTTGGATTATACTTGAGCAGCTTAAAGAATTGCAAGTCTTGGGGGTCTCGGGCCGGGTGTCTGTCAAAGCACTTTGTGACAACTGCTGTTGTAAAAAGGGCTTTATAAACTTTGGTCAAGGTTTTCAGAGGCTGCTCTCAGCTTTAATCTACAGAATGTTCAATTGTTCTACTCCTGCATAACTGACACGCTTAGTAACTGGACAATTTTCTTGGAAAGGTATTGAAAAACATGTAATCCAATATAATTAATAATTACAATCAATCTGACAAAAAAACTCAATGTCATTTATAAGAGCTACATTGATGGATACGTTTGAAGATTAAGTATCTTCGGCTAAAGTGTAAACTCAAAAATAATAAATGTAATATTCAAGCTCAACTGTGTAGCTATTGTAATTAGCTTTTCTAACATTAAATTCATCCCAAGCAGCATTGGCAGTCCCAAAATATTTTACAGCTGTCACGAATCCCCTGGAATGTATGTAGAGAGACAGGCGCGAAGGTTGCAATCATCAAATAGAACACTTTATTTAACGGAAACAAAACACTGCCACGAGGGGCTAAGTGAATATAAATCAGAAAGAACAGGAACCAACGGAACAGGACACGTAACAGGATACATTAACCGACAAGAGACTGACAGAAACACACACACTAAATACCACAGCTAACGAGGACTAATGCACAACACCTGGACAAGGGAATAACTACACCGTGATCTATTGGTTAACTAAAACATGTGACGGGCCCACACTGATGACATCATAGGACATACTGGCAAGACACAGAAGGGACACCAGGGGGAGCCATTACATAACACACTGGGAGAGAACCTGTATACATAACAACACACACAAGGCAGGTACCAATAATGAGGACACATGAGAAAAATAACAAAACTAACTAAACCACAGCAAATGAATACTAACACAAAAGGGGAAACCAAATACTAGACAGCCCCTACAGCGCTGGACGTGACAACAGCAGAAAAACCTTTAAACATTTTCTTTTTTCTTTGTGCTAAACTATTGTTTATTTACTGTATGATATACAAAATGTAAGCATTAAATTGTACAGTAACAATTGGAGTATTTTTTATGGTACTAATTTTACAGTACCCCTCCAGTGTTGTGGCGTGTACTGATAAAACTATATGACCTCCGAGCTGAGGGAGACTGTGATTGTACAGAGCTAGGAACTCATGCAATTTGATGCATGTTCTTTCAAAGTTGCTAGCCTGTGGGTTGAGAAAGCTGTATAGCAGCATCTTCTTAAAAAAATTATACATTTTTTAAATCTGTTTTTGCACAGTCAAGCAGACTCAGATTTCTACATTTCTGTACTGTCCGACGTATTGTAGAGCAGATAACACAAGCCCCTATCATGTAATTGATCTCAAATATTTCAAGCCTCATTTTCTTGGGTAGCTTCTCTGGAAATCTAGTAAAAAAAATAAAATAAAAGCAAACATAATCCCAGGTGGATGCAAATCCCCTCGAGCAAACAAACATCTTCCATTTAAGATCTCTCCACACACATTTCAGTTCCTGGGCATCATTTTAAATACAATATTTCTCCCAATTTAAAAAGAACTTCAACATTTTAAATTACATTTTAATCATTTAGCAGACACTTTTATCCAGAGTAACTTACACTGCATACATTTAGGAGAAACTAGGTGAAACAACCACAAGTTAGTAGTAAGAGCATTCAACATTTTAAACCGTGAAAAGAATAAAACAGTGCTATAGAAGGATCATACAGATAAACAAAACATTTTAAGACAACAGAATTAGAATACAACTAATTTAAAGAGCTCATATTATGCTTTTTGGCTTTTTCCCTTTCCTTAACTCTTATATATATGTTTCTTGTGCTTGTAATATTTTTTTAAAAGTGAAAAAGCCCAAAGTCCACCCAAAGGGATTTTCCAACTCCAACAGAAAACACTTTTCGCAAAGTGGTCCAAACAGCTCGATTGTAGTCAAGCCTTTACTTCCGTGACGAACTGACGTCAGCTCGTAACTTAAGGTATAAAGCTTATGTTATACCCGGTATGAAACAGATTATTTTTTAATATGGTGATGGGTTGTGCATTTGAAGATGTGAAATATTGCTGTTGTGTGGATGTGTATTTATGAGTAACTTATACCAGCTGCTGTTACGGTCGCAGTCAAACGTAGTCTTGTGAGCTAACGTTGCAAACATTACTTACACAGGGTGAGAAGAGGAGCTGCAGCAATGTGCAGTACTACATTAAACCATACGAACCTATGCTGGTACAACCTCAAAATACAATTATGAACTTGCAAAAAAGCATCCTATGAGCACTTTAAGTATTCATTGAAGAGGAAAGTTTTCAGACGTTTCCTGAAAATGAGTAGACCGCTGTTCTAGCCTCGAGTGGAAGCTGGTTCCACCATTGAGGAGCCCCGACGAAGAAGAGTTTTGACTGCTTCTAATGGGAGCTGACTTCCTGAAGTCATGGGACGGTCAGGAGGCCAGATGTGGCATAACAGAGAGCACATGTAGGGATGTAGGGTTTGAGGAATGCCTGAAGGTAGGAGCTCCTGTTGTTGTTCTGTAGTCAAGCACCATCGCCTTGCAGCGGATATGAGCTACAACACTAGGCGAGCTGATGCATTCTGAGTGAGTTGTAGTGGTTTGGTGGCACATGCCGAGAGTCCTACCAGGACTGAGTTGCAGTAATCCAGACGTGAGAGGATGAGTGCCAGGATGCCTATGCTATAGAGCATGAACCTGCAGGAATGTGTCACAGCCTTGATGTTTGCAGAGAATGAGAGGGTATCGTCCAGCATCATGCCAAGGATCGTTGCACTTTAGGATGACGACACTGCAGTTCGCAACTGTGATGGACAGTTCCCACGAAAGAAGAGCAGCTCAGTCTTGTCAGGGTTGAGCTTATTGTGGTGTGCTTTCATCCACATAGATTTAGGTTTTCACTTGGATATCAGAAGGGGGTAAGGAGAGAAATAGTTAAGTGTCATCAGCATAGCAGTGTTAGGAGATGATGGACAAACTAAAGCTAACATAACATTTTGCACAAGATACATTTTGGGTACTGCAATTGTGTTTTTTCTCCCAAAATGTTTTTCCAGGAACATTTTCATAAGTACATTTTGTTATAAATAACTTGTCTTCCAATTGTCCCATTATTGTTAAACACAGGATAGGCGGAAGTCACATTTGTATTCTCAAGATGGAGGGAGGACTGGCTCTTCTTAAATATAAACTATGTGGTCTGGTTTCACAGACACAGCTTAGGCTGAGTCCAGGACTAAAAATGTGAACTCAGTGGAGATTAATATTAAGCTAAACCTTGATTTCTTTGTCAGTGAAACCAGAACTCTATGTTGCTATTGAGCCACTAACATCTGTGCTTTCAGAACTTTGACCTTACAACACTTTGTCTCATCCAGCTGGCTCAGAATGGAAGATAAGCCTCCTCACTCAGAATCTACTGCTATTACATCCCTGGTGAGTTTAAGAAATCAGTTTATATAATCCATACCAAATCTAGCCGCAAAATCAAATTCAGGCTAATTTTGAACTTAGCACATTGACATTATTGCTTCCCACGTGTAGAACCATCTCCGTCTGCCTACACACACCTTGGTATGATATCAGCAAAAAGGAGAGAGCTTGTGATTGGTTGCCATTGTCCCCTCTGATTTGCTATGGGATACGTGACATTCCCAGAAATACAGTTTTCAGATACCTACAGTAAAGAGTCTAGGTTAGAAACAGCCCATCTGCATTTAAAACGCTCAACATTTTATGTTCAATATGTGAATCATGTCAAGTATATTTTTCATTTGAATAATGGATTTCAGGCTGTCAAACTACCATGGACAAATACATTGATGACAAGAATGGCTGGGGAAGTGGACACTGATAGTTCAGGTGAGACACTAAACAGGTTTCCTGACTCTGTGTTCACTAAAGTACTCATGTTGGTATCATAAATGTAGGGGAGTTAACCCCAGTGTCCTGGGAATATTTCCAATCTTGCCTTTATAACATCATGGCAATTTAATAATTAATCTTCTCCTCCACCATTAACAAATTGGGTACTAAATATAGGTAATCAATAATGTTTTTCACTTCGGATAAGAGAGTCAGCTAAACAACAAAAAAAAATGTTTACACACATTACATAAATGAAAACTTCACTTTTCATCACAAAAGCTTGAACCTTCTCCTGATGTTTTGTAATTTAAAAACAAACTCTGCCTGTGTTTTCAATAAAAATATTTTATAGATAACTGGGAATTCATGATTCAGTTGGAGCTACTGAATTACGCCAGTTAATAAATACCCAATGCCCACACAGCCCATAATAACAGTAACACTTCTACACTACGTTGTTTTGGTCTCATGAAAACAGTGACTCAGATCCTCGGGTGTAATTTATTGGTGGGAACACCTCTAGGTTCTTGTCACAAATCTAACAAAAGCCAAATAAGCCTCACGGTAGAATTGAAGCTGTCAGCTTCATTAAGACTAAATGACTTGAGCGTGCTTAAAGCACACAGGAAGCTGTTCCATTTTAACAGGTTCTTTGTGGTATTTTATGTTCAAATAACATTCTGAAATATGAGACAGCAACTGAATTCAGATTATCAACAGAGAGACATTTAAAGGGACGAAGTGAAATTAAATTTTTAATTAGGCAGTCACAAACAAAATGCTTTTTGCTAAATTGTTCAAAATTGTTGTGATAATCACACACAGCCTGAGTAGCATCTCCACTCTGGATGGGTCTAAACTAGATTATGTGGACATTTACAAATACCTAGGTGTCTGGATAGAATTCCCACTTTCATTCCAGTCCCACATTTACCATCTTTAATATAAAATTAAATTTAGGATTGGATTAATATTCCGCAACAAGGCCTCCTTCACCCACGATGTCAAACATACCCTGGTAAAAAGGACCATCCTACTAATTCTAGACAGAACTACAGAAATGCCTCTAACTTCCTGAAAAAGTTAGATGTAGTCTATCATAGTGCCCGCCCGCCCACACACTCGCGCACGCACGCACACACACACACGCACGCACGCACACACACACACACACACACACACACACTCCAGTCTACAAAAAGGGTCATTGCACCCTGGACCCGCTACCAAAACTCATCCTTTTTGGTACCACCACCTACATTTTCCCCTCTACTGAGTTCCACTGAAGTAAACCTATTGTCTCATGAGTATTCCTGAGAACCATTAATGCATATTTATTCCCCGCTGATACCGTATTATTCACGTGCGCACCACCCACGCTGCATGTCAACTGTGGATTTACTATATGTTGTCCCCATATGTTGTTTAACACTAGCACTATTAAGCCAAGTAGCATTCTGGGTATGTGTAAATATACTTGGCAAATATGTCCACATTTTATTTTTCATGAATACCAGATGAGATATCATCAATCATTTCAAAGACCAGAAATCTTTAACACAATCACAAAATATTTACAAACATCAAATTCACTTAGTGAATTTACCGTTGGTATAATCTGGTAGGCTATATTGTGGATTGTAAGGTAACAGTGATGAACTACAAACCAAGCACATGAAATGTAGACTAAGCATGTTCACAGCTTCTTCTCTTCAAAGCTGCAATCTCTTCAGCCTCAAAAACGACGGTTGGCACGCAGCGGGAGGAAGTGTTGTATGTGGTCAGTTGAGAGCAGACGGAGCGGACAACGCAAGGTTCCGGCTGCATTCACGACAAATACACGCAGGTATATACCCACATTTATGGTCTATATTGTTGTTGTCAGCTATAAATGAAGTGGTTCTCTTTACACCTCAGTAGCCAATCATAGAGACTGTTAGAAAAGAAACTGATGGGTTCATTACCGATGCACTGAGGTAGTAACAACCATATACGGTCTATAACGCAGTGTATAATGCTTTCTCCTACAAAGAAACCACCGGAGAAAGCAATAATATGGTCCCCTAATCTGCTTAATTTGACATCTCACATTCAACCATGGAGTCACTTTATATTAAATACACTTTCATTGGTTTCTAAATGGTTAGGTGCTTCCTAACTGCGAGGTAAACTATACTATATACTATGGTATATTAAACATTTTAGAAGAAAGTCTGGACCCTTCCTTCTCCAATAGAAACAGATATTCTACTGCCCTCAAGTGGCAGCAAAAGGCAATGTAAAACAATTCTCCAATTACGGAACTACACAAAAATCAAGCCAATTAACATGTTGCATGAATCAAACCCTTTACATTCTTTCATCTTCGTATGTGTCAGTTTGTCACTCTCACAAAGTTGTGTTCCAGCAATGTTGTGTTCCAGCAATGTAAGACAATGGGCATAACTACGTTTAGTGTGTTATCTGAGAAAATAAACAAATAGTCACTAGTTCTCATACTCCAAACTCTAGTCAAGTTCGCTTTGCAGATGTTCACAGAAGTCTCGACTATTTTGTATGTATTCAATAAAGCTGCCCTAACATTCACTTGAACCCAAAAATGTTGAATATCCCTGAGTATTACACAGCTCTGGACACAAATTAACGGCAAAAAAAAGGTTTCTCTGGTTTTATGATTGCTATGTACCAATATGTGTTTGGGTAAAATTAAAATGTTTGTTTTACTCCATTAACTACTGACATTTCTCCCAAATAAAAATATTGTCATTCAGTGGATTTATTTGCGGAAAATTACATTTGGTCAAAATAACAAAAGATATGCAGTGTTGTTAGATCTCGAATAATGCAAAGAAAATATGTTCTTTTTCATTTTTAAGCAACACAATACTAATGTGTTGACTTAGGAAGAATTCAGAAATCAATATTTGGTGGAACCCTGATTTTCTAACAAAGCTTTCATGCGTCACGGCATGCTGTATACAAGTCATTCACATTGATTTGGCATGATTTAATGCAACTCCTGGCATAAAAATTCAAGCATCTCGGCTTTGTTTGTGGGCTTTTAACCATAAATCTTCCTCTTGATGACGTTCCAGAGGTTTTTAATGGGGTTCCTTGATTGTTTTTAATGGGGTTCCTTGATTGTTTTTAATGGGGTTCCTTGATTGTTTTTCATGGGGTTCCTTGATTGTTTTTAATGGGGTTCCTTGATTGTTTTTCATGGGGTTCCTTGATTGACCGGGCTTTATGGCACGGAACATTGTCCTGCTGGAAAAACTAATCCTCAGAGATTGTCAGAGCAGAAGGTTTCTGGGATGACGTTGTACACGGTATCTTGCTTTACGCATCATTCACAAAGACAATCTGCCTGATTCCAGCCTTACTGAATCACCTCCAGATCAGCACCAAGCCTCCACCATATTTCCATGGGTGCACAATACTGTGGGGCTTGTAGGCCTCTCCAGGTCTCCATCTAACCAATAGACGACCATGTGTGAGACAAAGCTGAAAATTAGACTCATCGGAGATGACCTTCCTCCAGTCCTCTACAGTCCAATCGTTACAGTCTGTTGCAAACCTCCGCCTGGCTCTTTGCTTCTCATTGTTTTTTTTCTAGGTTTGCACAACTTCAGCCCTGCCCCTAGCAGCATGTGTCCAACTCTCAGCTGCCGTTTGACACATTTTTGTAGGTCACTTCATGTCATTCTATAGTTGTTGAGTGACATTTCCCTGAGTATTATAATGTTCCTCAATAAGAATTAAGAAACCACTGCAGAAAAACCTTTCTCTGCTTTTAATATTGATAGGTATGTGTTTGTGTAAAATTAAAATTAGACAGAATTAGACAAAGAGGGGTTAAAAATCTATTTTTATTTCTAAAATTAGTAATGGCTTACAAAACTCTAGTTTTGACTACTGCTAAATCAGATCAAAATGGATTTTAGAAGATAACAATTTGACAAAACTTTTCCAAGAATCATGGCAAGAGAGATTTCTTTCTTTACAATTTTTTTACATTCATTTATTTATTCCCTCCCCTTCCAACTCCATCGAACCCTGCTGTGTCAGCAGCTCCACAACTTCTTAGACTGATGCTTGAAGCTTGAGATCCGGGGAAAGTCGGAGAACCCCTAGTCAGCAGACGCTCTTATCCAGAGCAACTTACAGTGAATACAAGGACATCCCCCTACAAAAACGTAGGATAAAATGCCTTGCTCAAGAACACAAATACATTTGGCACAGTCGGGTAGCTGAACCGGCAACCTTTCTACGACACATCTGACTTCCTAAACACTTAGTTCTTCTTGTACTATCTTGTCTACTTCAATCATGTTTGCTAAACTTTTGGGATGGTTAAAACATTGGCATTGGAGTAAACAAACCTAATGAAACATAGCACTATACAGGAAACAATGAGCACCAGACTTCATGGTGTATAAAGCTTCCGTCCCTTTTCTGTGACCGTTTCACGTAGCACTCCTAATCTAAATGAACAGAGCATTTAGGAATGGAACTAGATTCAAACTTTGCAAGTCTCATGTGTAATGATTTATCATTTACAATTAATTAAATCTGATCACTCCAAGCAGTGTCGTTATGCCAGAATTCCCAGACACCTCAGCAAAGATGTAACGGTTGTCATGTTGTCAACACAGCAGCATGACAAATGCATAATGGCACACATTTGAATGACTGATTGTTTCTTTGGGATTATATAAAGACAACTGTGCTTTTGAATAGCATAAATACACCTACTTCACCTTTCATTTGAAAACAGGCAATTACGGAAGCATATCAGGCTGCCAGCCTTCATTCTATTGAGTCAAGTGCATCGCTAACACAAACACAAGGGGCTAGCTGCATTACCCTTCCCTGTCAGTGAAGCACTCGGCTGTGACAAGTGAAAACAAATGACCTAACTGGGGAGATCTAACTAGCATGAACTAAGAGACGGCTCGGTTTCTATTGGATGGGGGGGCTGGTCAAAAGTTGGCGAAGCTGACACTAATATATTAACTTTGGATTACATACATTAAATTCAGTATATCTAGATTGTTAGAGACTTGTGTTTCTTAATAGCTATCAAAATAAATAAATATCAATGATCTACCCTCAAATTATATAATCTGTTGCATATCTGAATGGGCTGTAGCCCCCTAAAAAGGATGAGGTTGCCATAATGTTATTAAGGCCAGATTGGAAATGTGTCCAGGACACTAGGATTAACACCCTACTCTTACGAATTAAAGAATTTACCTAATAGACCCCAAGTGAATTAATGAATTTACCACAGAGACCCCAGGTTGAATTAATGAATGTATCACTGGTAGACTCCATGTTAAGTTAATTAATGTACCACTGGTAGACTCTGTATGTTAATTTTTATGTGCTTTCATAATTTGTTTTTCCTTTGTAATTTTGGGGTAATGTTTGTAGATTGATGAGGAAAAAAGAAATGTAATCAAGTTTAGAACAAACAACGTAACATCTATAAAGAGTGTGTTGGTCTGAATACGTCCGAATGCTCCATGGGGAGGAAACAGAGACATACACTCACCGGCTACTTCATTAGGTACAACTTGCTAGTGCTGAGCCCACCCCACTTTAGCCTTTAGAACTGCCTTAGTTCTTCATGGAATAAATTCAACAAGGAGCTGGAAACCTTCCTCTGAGATTTTAGTCCATATTAACATCATTGCAACACACAATTGCTGCAGATTTGTTGACTGCAGATCCATGATGCAAATATCTCCTTCCACCACATTTGAAAAGAGCTCAATTGGATTGAGATCTGGTGACTGTGGAGGTCATTTGAGTATAGTGAACTCATTGTCTTGTAAAAAAAAACTGAGACGATGTGAGCTTTGTGACATGGCGTGTTATCCTGCTGAAAGTATAGTAGCCATTACAAGACGGGTACACTGTGGTCATAAAGGTAATGGACAGCAACAATACTCAAGTAGGCTGTAGCATTTAAACAAACATATTCAACTGCTTGTTAACGCAAATATCTAATCAGCCAATCACATGGCAGCAAGTCAATGCAGTTGGGCATGTGGACATGGTCAAGACAATCTGCTGAACTTCAAACCAAGCATAACGGGGAAGAAAGGTGGTTCAAATGACTATGAACGTGGCGTGGTTGTTGGTTTGAGTATTTCAGAAGGTGCTGATCTACTGGGATTTACAACCATTTCGAGTTTATAGAGAATGCCCGGAACAGAGAAAAAACAAAGGTATGTAGAAGAGCATCTCTGAATGCACAACACTTTGAACCTTAAAGCAGATGGGCTACAGCAACAGAAGACCACACTGGGTGCCACTTGTCAGTTAAGAAGAGGAAACTGAGGCAAAATTACGTGCATGGTAACGGATGTGCACTAAAACGCATCCTCACTATTTTAGTGCACATGAATGGATATAAATATGAACACCTAGTGAGAGAACAACTAAAGGCTTGAAGCACAGAGCAAAGGCCTTTTCGTTTCTCAGCTGCATTTACACATTATTGTTATTTATATGACATTCATAGGGTTCACAACTGCTTTACACAGAATGACCCGTCCAGATGTAGACACTTGATGGTCCCTTCAGAAAGCGGAACAATATCCAATTCTGTTCTTTTCAAACATATGTTCCTCATGCCATGTCTCTGAACATTTGCCCTTAAATAAATAATAGGATTAGTGTGATGGTGAATAATATCAATGGATATATTAGATATGTTCAAATATACAAATACCAGATTTGCAAATCAAGGGGCTTGAATGCAAGGAAGGTTCCATATGCTAAACATATGTCAATTTTTACTGTTAATGTACAATCAATTTTGATGCAAATGAGACCAACAGTCATTTGCATCAAAATTACTGCTTGGCAAAATGTCACGACTGCCGCAAGCAGAGCTCTTGCTTTCACTTTTACAACCCATTGGTTAACAAAGCAGCAATTGTGATAACGCTTACAATATATTCCATTTGGTAAAGGCACAACAATTTCTGTGTTTAGTGCAGATTGCTGTGAAACAAGTATTTTCATAATGAACGACATGAACTTACATTTTTGCAAATTTTCTTCTCCTTGTGCCTCAAACATTGACGCAAACCCTGCAAACTCAACGTCCACTGTGATTCGGTGGATGCAGTGTTTCTCTCTTACCTTAGATGTTAGCTCTCAGCATCCTAACGCTATCAGGGACACTATCTGGTCAAACCTGAGTCACAGGGAGAGAAACACAGTGCAAGAGAACAATGTTTTGGTATGAAAACTTCCTAAACTTACCCATAGTCCTCCCCGCTGCCTCTGACCGCACCCCCGCCTAGCAAGTCCACTTGGTGACAAGACTGGGCACCTCGGGCGCGCACCCTGATAGATAAGCCAGGTGACAAAAGGAAGGAGTTAAAATACGGTAGGAGAGTACTTACATTACTCCTCTTGGAAGTCATCTGAATTTCCTTGTGGCCTGTTTGTTTTTTAAGAAAAGTTTTCGAAAGTTTCAGTAAATTTGTTAATTCGGTTGTAGTCCTTTAGTACAGTTTGTTTTTTAAATAGTTTGTAACCTGGTAATAGTGAATATTATTTGACTTCTGGTTTAGTGATGATTTGGTTCGAATTTCAAAATTACATTTCATTGCAAGTCGACTATAAAATACATGAGTTGAATATTAACATACCCAGTATTTTGTATTAGTACCAAGCAGATTAGCTGCATTCAGATTTTAATTAAAACATCAAATATTGACAAATTTACATATGACCTCCTCTTCATATTCACATACAAGACAACTCACTAAAAATCTTACATCACAGTTACATTACATTTTAAAATGTTCGTAACATGGATCAATGGACACAAATTGGACTAAGACACCGCCGTTAATGTGTAGAGGCTATTTCTTGAAGAGTAAAATGTGAGAAAAGGGTGAAAAGTAAACAATGCAGCAAGGCTTTTGTGACAAAGAATATCTGTAGTGATTTAAATCTAGGTTGGAGAAATAATGATCATATCTAATACATTTTCTGTGTACATTCAAGGCTATATTAATAATGAAAACAACATTTTTATATTGCCATATTTGGCTGTCTTATAAAAGCTGACCAACTGTGTAAAGAGAAAAAAAACGGAATTATAAATGATGTATCCTAACTTTTACCAACACTTTCAATATAAAATTTTCACTAAACATTACAGCACAAAACAGACAGCAGTGCATGTAACATTATAGTTGCAAGCTACAGGATTTATTCTGTCCAATTTTAGCCTAATGTCTGTCAGATGGAAACAAGAGATGTTGGTCAACTTGCACACATGATCCTGAACAAAGCTCAGGAAAGCAACATGGCTGAGGGTTTAAGAGATTGAGTGGTGTAGTTGTTGGTTCCACTGAATAGTGTACCATTTCTGTGCCCTAAAATGATTAGGTTTGGCAAATTGGTTAATATCTAAGTACACCCTACATTGGTTGCCAACATTTGTCATAGCAGCGATAATGGTCATCAACTCCATCAGTACTTCCAAAAATGCTTTAATTGGGGACGGATCCAATCAGTCTGTACATGCTTTCATTGGGGACGGATCCAATCAGTCTGTACATGCAGATCAGTCAACCAAGTGTTTCTTCCACAAGATGTTCAGCAAACATTCGATTTCAATTGCAATAGTCCTTAATAACCTCATTGAGCAGGACAACATTTCTCAGTCTTCAGACATTTTGGTTTTCCATATTCAGCCTGCATTTTGGACATATAGATATTTGAAACAGACTTTCCCTGAGTGCAGGTTGATGTTAAGTGTTTGTATTTAAATTACTGCTTTCAGCTTGTTTCCAACAACTACAATAGGCTAATGCAGCACTTAACGTGTAATCAAAGGCAAAAATATGTTTAGGTCCACTTGTATTTTTCTCAGGATGGCAGTGAATTTCAACTTTAAACAACAGTTGACATCTACTCTGCATAATCTGTACCTTCAATATGTCTTGGTCTGGGGGGGATTGCCTAACATCTGTAGAAGTCAGCGCTAGTTTGGAAAGCTTTCAGACAGAAGTGCTCAGACAAGGACAGAGCTACAGTATTTTCCATGTTTTGCTCAGTAAACACATCACTGCATTATCTGTCTTTACACGTATGTCTTTTAGTATTAATCAGAAATTCATATGTTCAGGAACCATAATTTAGTAGAGGTGTTGACTCGAAAACAAATGTAGTAATTTTAACACAGGTTAAAATCAGACTACACTGATGTGTTCAAAATAGTGCATCATTTTACTGAGCAACACAAGCAGACTGAGTCCCCTCAGCCAAGAGCAGCGCCAGTTTAGGGGCGAAGACGTAAACCAGGCTCACCCTTCTTTGGGGAAGAACACAGCAGAGAATAGATGTGTTCCTCACTCACTCAAGCGCTGCTGATCTCACGTCTTCACCTGGGGTAATTCGGAATAAAAGGAGAAACTTAAACAAACAAAACACAAAAAAATCTGTCAAGTTGTAATAAAATGGGAGAGTAACTACATTGGAAATCAAAAGAATAGCAAAACAAATAATGTACAAAAGTATTATGTGGAATGTTTGTATTCTCTGGAAGGAGCACACCTGTGTAAGTTGACAGGTGATTCTGATTGGTGTAAATGCTTCAATGTCACTCAACTTCTGATTGGTGTAAATGCTTCAATGTCACTCAACTTCTGATTGGTGTAAATGCTTCAATGTCACTCAACTTCTGATTGGTGTAACAATTCCCAAAACTGAATAGCAAAACATCAGTAAAGAACTACTTGTTCTCAGTAGCTGTTTTGTACCGTTTTTTGTAAATTGAATGCTCACATTCAAGGCCAAACATGGAGGTCAAAATTAGTCTGATCAAAATATGCCATGACACAACTGATTTTGAAATTGCTGAAATTTGAATGAAGTATGGTTGAGTTTTATTGAAATGTAAGAAGAACATTTTTATAAATACAAACACATCAATAAACAAAATGTCTTGGTTATTAAGATATTAATTGTAAATAGGGTAAAATTTAGAGAAAATTGTTTTGAATTTGTAATAATAAGTTTAGAAAAACACAGTTACTTCTACAAATGCTAAAACATACAACTTTAACGCAATGGTACATTAAGTAAAACTTTCTTCTACGTTTCCTCCCACATCTACAACAAAACTGAAAATAAAGCTGTTATGTACAAGCATAGACCTGCCTACCAGTCAATAATCTGGGAGGGGAATGGTCCAATAGGGAGGGTGGGTCTGGAAAGGTGCTGATGGCCAGACATTGATAGGTTCTCATGATTGAAAAACGCGTTCTCCACTAATGTTTCTTTTTTAAATCCACTTTTTCTTGTAAACGCCAGCTTTGAAAACACAAACCAAACAACAAAAGTGAAATTAAACTTTAAAAAAAGAATAAAATCAGTGTCTTGCTTTTCGAGCAAAAACTGTCCCAAATCCCCAGACGCAAAGCAGAAAAGGATTAGAACAAATTGTTAAACAAGCTTATATGTACACTCATCTCATTCTCAATACAGTGCAACCAATATTTAAAAAAAGGGAAATATGAACCCAATTTATGCATGTTTAGCTTTTTTTACTATTTCTTTTGAATGCAAGGTGACCTACTGTACACACACAGCCAATCAAATGCTGCTGTCAAAGCCCAATCCATTACTATATTTTCCCTACTTCCACTGTTGCCCATAAGAATCTTGGTAAAACTCCTGGTTGTCATTATTGTAACCATAGTTACCAGAGTAGTCGCCACCTTGTTGCAGTGGTTGCTGGGCGATGGGTTGGGAGCCCCAGTTCTGGTTGTTGGTCTGCCGGCGCTTGGAGTCCGGTTGGTTGTACCCATCAGCCTTCCTCTTGCCCCCCATATTCCCCCCACGGTTCCCCCTGGACCCTCTGATGCCCCGGCCCCTCAGCTGCTGCGAGGGCCCCCCCCGGCCTCCGCGGCTCCCCCTTTGTACTCCCATAGGGGCCCCCCTTTGGACGTAGCCACCTCTGCCCCGAGGGGGCGGAGCTCCACGCCCTCTGGGGGTAGGGGGGGCACCCCGACTCACCCTGCCCGCCCTCCCTCGCGGTACATAGACGTCATCGTAACCACAGTAGTAAGGATCGTCGTAGCCCCCTCTGTAGTCGTGGTAGTCATAACCGCCGCCGTAGTAGTCGTCATAGTAGTCCTCGTAAGCACAGTAGTCCGCTGGGTAGGAATAGCCTCCCCTGCTGCCACGCCCCCGGCTTCGAATGGGAGGCGGCATGCGTGGAGAAGAGTGGTAGTAGTAGTCGTCATACCTGGGACAGCAAACCCGGAGTGGGACACAGGACAGTGTTTTACTGTTATAATCGGTTTGGACTGTCATGTTTACTACCTGTAGACAATTTACAGATATTCATAATACAATAAACTATTAAAAAAAACAGATGCTTGCTATGGTTAAGTCTGGACCAGATTTAAAACATCTAGTTCACAAGGGTGGAGTCTTATGTTCAAGGGCGGAGTCTGAACACCTTGTTGGTAATAGCAGCATTGTTGCCTTTGAACCGGCAGAAGAAACCGCCTAGCTATCTTTCCCCCTATTATCGGCATATTGACATGCATTGGAAAACAATAATACGTTTAGTTACCATGTATACCCTTTGATTTATACATCAACTGATTGTGATACAAATATAAGCAGGTTAAAATATTATTTTTCTAGATTTTTAAAAGGTGATACATTTTGTAACATTGTAACATTCTATGTGCGCAACTGACCATACCTCATGTATTATCCAAATTTTAACCACTAAAATATAGCTAAATGTTAATATAAATGCTCGCAGACAGAAACAAATCAATTGTTGGTGGTAAATAACATGTAACATGTAAAACAAAACACTGTAAATCTTTACACTCATTTTCATTTAATCCCCAAATCTGATTACATTGAATTAATTAATTTAATTAATTAGTTTATTAAAACGCTATTTATGTCTAGTCAGTAATGCAGCTATAGACTGACTAAACAAATAAATGTTATCTTGGTGCAAAGACACAAAAAAGCTAAAAGTCAGCTGTACAGAACCTAACAGAAGTAGAGTCCGACTGGCGTCTACTCACCCTGTGGGCCGGCTTGGTTGTCTCTGGGACTGCCGCTCTTTTCTCTTCTTGTCCGGGGGCTTCGCCAGAACAATCTCGATCTCCTCACCTTCCAATTCCTGGCCGTTCATTTCTTTCATTGCCTAAACGGTGGTGGGTTTCTTCAGGTGAATTTCCCAGAGACTTTCTACAAGCACAAGGCAAACACACAACATGCACGTGCTCAATGAGGAAGTAGGCGGAGCCTGGACTCACCGTCACAGCAGCATCTCTGTCCTCAAAGTGCACAAAGGCATAGTCTTTCAGCTTCTTCACCCGCTCCAACTTCCCAAACTGGGAGAAGGTTTTCTCCAGGAGTTCCTCTGTGACAGGTGTGGCCAGGTTCCTCACAAAAAGCACCTTGACCTAACAAAAACAGAGCCTTTAGGAGCAGTTCTTCATGGAAGACAAAGTTCTTTATGTGGTACAACTTTCATTTTTCTTCTGTCATACTAGGGGGTCTCACCTTTGCCATGATTTCTGGGTCTGGTTCGTCAACTGGGTCGGCCCACTCAACAGTTACAGGGTTCCCCCACACCTTCACCTTGCCACTCATGAGCCGCCGACGGGCCTGGGCTGCAGACTTGTGGTCCTCGTATTCCAAGAAGCAGAAGCCACGGTTCTTCTTCTTGTCATCTGGCTGATGATAAAGTATCACCTCCATGAGGCCCTCTGGTAGAAGAACACAGAATTGCATGTAAAAATATCAAATAAATTAAAAAGCATTAATTGTACTGAATACATGCAAATTGGAATTAAGTGTCAAACATTAAATATTTCGTTTTTCAATCAAAGTCATGCAATGTATTGTTTCGCCGGGCTCTTTGGATCACTGAAATCAATCTCAGACACCTGTGATAATTAGTTTGCCAGGTGAGCCCAATTAAAGGAAAACTACTTAAGAAGGATGTTCCACATTATTAAGCAGGCCACCGTTTCAAGCAATATGGGAAAGAAAAAGGATCTCTCTGCTGCGGAAAAGTGTCACAGTGCAATGCCTTGAACAAGGTATGAAAACATTAGATATTTCACAAAAACATTAGCATGGTCATCGTACTGTGAAGAGATTGGTGGATGATTTGTGCAGATGGGTTCGTGCAGATAAAGGCATAATGAGGAAGGTTACTTCTGGATGTGTTTGATTGAAATAGCTTTTGATTTCAGTAAATATGAACAACATATAAAATGTTTTGAAACTCTGTTGTGCATAACAATTTGGAACAGTGCATTTTGAGTTTATTTCTGAGTGGTTTGTTCAATGAAAGTCGACTTATATTATACTGACTGTCATTTACATCAAGAAAATCAGTGTAAAATATAATTTGCATAAACATTTGGAACACGGTGTATATGAGTATAATATGATTGAGTAGGATGTCACAAATGGTTGGAAAGGACTTCAAGTAGCAAAGTAAAAATAATAATAATTCAGGATGGAATAACAGGACAATAAGACAGAGAGACAGACCGTGAAGCCAACAGGGCTTTATATCCTGGTGTAGTCCTCAAATATTACAAGCATGAGTGAAATACAGTAGCTATGTAGGAACACACCAATCAGCTTTACATTAGACTAAAAATAATACTTTAGAATTTGAGGGCACAGAAAACCATGATTAAAAGAGTAGTCTTATCTTTGTCTGACCTGTGACTTTGCTGAAATCTTCCAATATGCTTTCTCTTGTCTTGTTCTTTGGAATTGACCCAACAAACAGACGGTTGTTTGCGACAGAGATGCAGACACCGAGGTATTTACCTGACCGGATTTCATAATTATCACACTAGAAAAAAAAGAAACACAAAATGTCTCAACACTGAGCCCCACTAACACACAAAGGTTAGTCATACTCAGTGACACATTCCGATAAGATGAGACACATTCTGCACATGTCTCAACACTGAACCCCACTAACACACAAAGGTTAGTCATACACAGTGACACATTCCGATAAGATGAGACACATTCTGCACATTTCAACAAACTTCAAGCCAACTGCTAACGGTCGCGACATGCTGGTAGTGATTACAAGGGAACTCTTACGAGCTTGACAGCCTCTAGAGCAGCTTCTTTGTTGCAGAAGGTGATGAAGGCATATCCTCTGTTCTGACCCGAGAGTAGTGGGTCCATCATGAGGCGAAGGTCCCAAATGGGCCCGGCTTTCTCAAACAGAGGAACCAGCTCATCTTCATACAAATCTCTGGGGATCTTGCCGACAAATACCTGTATTTAAAAGACAAACATTTCAAATGACTGTTTAACAGGTAGGTCAGATACATAAAAACAATTTACTATGTGACACTAACTTTAGTTGTTTGCAATGGATTTGAGATTTTAAAAAATGGCTGTGTCAATGCGATCCCGGTTTTTGTTTTGGTTGCAACATACTGATAAAACACAAGAATGTGGGGGGTTATAAAGACCGTAGCTATAAAGGGGGGGGCTATGGGGGGGCTATAAAGACTGGCAGGAACAGTGGATTTGGGCAGAGGAGGACAGCAAAGGTGAAAAAGGGCTACAGAGCGGGGGGACCGACGAGGTCTACAAGGAGTTGGACCAATATTCCTCAGATGAGGACGAGCTGGCAAGTGAGGGGGAAAAGAGTTACCCGAGATTCACAGACCCACTCTGTCTACTAGATGCACTAGCCAGCTAGCGTCCTCCTCACTGCCTGTCCTACAGGCTGAGCAAGATCACCAGCTAGCGTCCTCCTCACCACCAGTCCTACAGGCTGAGCAAGATCACCAGCTAGCGTCCTCCTCACCACCAGTCCTACAGGCTGAGCAAGATCACCAGCTAGCGTCCTCCTCACCACCAGTCACGCTACCCAGACTGAGTGGCCTGCTAGTTGATCTGCAGGACCTTCCTCTACTAGCCATCCCATCATCACTGCAGCCACAACAGCCCTTGAAATGGTGGACCCATCTGCTCTTCTGGCGCCTGTAGCTCTGCCCTTTCACCAGATCCCGTGGCGCCGCCCTCCAATTCAGTGCCTGTGCCAGAAGGCTCTGCCCGCCTCAATGACTCTGCCGGTGCAGTCTGCTCCGCCCCCTGCACCTGAGACAAAAGCTCCTCCCCCTACGCCTCAGAGAGGGTAATTTGCACAAACTGTTTATATACTCTACCTCATACTCTGTGTATCCTGCAACATGTATTTGTACTTTGTATACTTCATGTGTAACTTAGTACACTTCATGTGTAACTTTGTACACTTCATGTGTAACTTTGTGTCGTCTTGCACCATTGCACTTTATTTTCCAGGTCACCATTGCAAATGAGAATCTGTTCTCAATCAACCTAATTGGTTGAATAAAGATGAAATAAAAAATGGTGGGAGAATATTTAGAAAATGTACTATCCTTCCTCGCATGTTTACTGACTAAAGGCTTATGTGTTGAATGAGCAGTGTCATAAGAATCAGACTGCTTGGTGACGTGGTTGATGAGTGCCGTGAAAAATCATCTTCATGCATGACAATGCACCATCTCATGCGAAAAGAATACCTCTGTGTCATTGGCTGCTATGGGCAATAAAAGGAGAAACTCATGGCATGGCCCCCATCTTCCCCTGACCTCAAACCTATTGAGAACCTTTGGGGCATCCTCAAGAGCATTTAATGGCTGCACCTTTGGAACATCTATCAAAACAGCAGCTCTGGGACACTATTCTGACATCCTGCAAGAAATTCAAGCAGAAACTCTACATAAACGTATAAGTTCAATGGATGCAAGAATTGTGAAGGTGACATCAAAGAAGGGGTCCTATGTTAAAATTTAACTTGCCTGTTAAGATGCGTCAAATGAAATAGCTTTTGATTTCAGTAAATATAACCTCCTAATGCTGCAAATTAAACAAATGAACATTTTCAGTTCTTTACAACCTATAAAATGTTTTGAAACTCTATTGTGCATAATAATTTGGAACAGTGCATTTTGGGTTTTTTATATTTGAAAATAATTCCTGTTTTCATTGGGTGGTTTATTCAATGAAATTAGACTTATACCCTAATGTTTGTTGACTTGAAAATTATACTGACTGTCATTTGCATTGAGTATTTAGGATATTCAGTGTAAGATATAATTTGCATAATAATTTGGAAGGCGGTATACATTAGATGGATGTGGTATTGTGCATCTTGCCTCTGTTCCAATACCAGGTTGGGCTCCTGAAAACACATGCTGAGGCGGGGGTCCCCCATACTTCCTCTGGCCTGTGGTGACGTCCAAAGTGTAGCCTGTTCTTTCCAGCAGAGCCTACAGGAGTACCAGTGACAAACACATTCACACAAAGACCTGCATACATAAGTCCAATAATGGTCAAACAAATGTAGGGGATCATGTTTTCTGTCTCACCTTTATTTTAGTCTCGTCAGGACCCTTTGTTGACTCTTGGACTTTGCTTCCTTGCTTCTCTCTTTGTCTGTATGTCTTCATAACACCACAGAGAAATGCACTTTTATTCTGAAATACAGAAGAGGAAGGCATCAGATGGCTCAGCAATTAGGGCGTCAGACTTGAAGTTGGAAGGCTGCCGGTTTTATTCCCGAATGAGCCCAATTATATTGTGTCCTTGAGCCAGGTGCTTTACACAAAGTTGCTCAAGGGGATGTCCCCATATTTACTGTGTATCGCTCTGGATAAGAGCCTCTGCTAAATTACAAGAAGTGGTACTTTTATCTAACAATTTCCCACTAACCCTGCCTTGTCGGCAGTCCACAACTCTTTATACAGTTGCAGGATGTTGAGGGGCGCTCACATTGTTCACCCAACCACGTGTCACCAAGCCAGACTATTATTTTTCGAACTGCTCATCCAACACGGAAGCCTTTAGTCAGATTATGTGTGGGATGGTTACACTCATCAACTATACTTCCACAATTGATTTATTGGTGTTAATCTGACGTATCTATTCCAAATCCCTGGCAGTGCTAAGCCAATGTGTGCTGTCTTGTGCTGGAGGTTCTGGGTAAAGTAGGAGAAGCCATAGTAAGGCTTGAACCACTGACTATCATGACCTAACTTGTCCTGCAAAGCAGTCACTTAGCCCACTACGCCACGCAGACACTCCCCTAAAAAAACATGTATTATACAAATACACATTATACATATATCATTTTGTGTGAATCTCTAATATACTTCTGAGCATTTTTGACTACTTAAAGAACATTGTAATCTGGGCCAATCGTGTTAAAAGTACAGTATATAGCCACATGTATGCGGACACCATTACTAATGGTGGAGGAGGGATAATGGTCTGGGGCTGTTTTTCGGGGTTTGGCGCTCTCTTTGTTCCAGTGAAGCGTCATCTTAATGCTACAGGATTCAAAGACATTTTAGAAAACTGGGGGCTTCCAAATTTTGGCAACAATTTGGGGAAGGCTTAGTGGGCAGTCTGTGTGGCGTAGTGGGCTAAGTCGCTGCATTGGGGGTCTGCGTGGTGTAGAGGGCTAAGTCGCTGCATTGGGGGTCTGCGTGGCGTAGTGGGCTAAGTCGCTGCATTGGGGGTCTGCGTGGCGTAGTGGGCTAAGTCGCTG
>JACXGM010001973.1:35107-50234 GCA_016801145.1 Umbra pygmaea | reverse complement strand
TTATATGCCTGTTTCTGCTGACAAAGAAGATGAATGTTTACCATGATTTCGGCTTGTTCGAGGGCATTCCTCCTGCCGTATATTCTACAGAAGCTACACTCGCGTTCTGTCTTGGGCATTCCTCCTGTCGAATTCTATAGTAGCTACTGTAGATTGCACCCAGATTGACATAAAAGCCCACCCAAATAGTACAGTAGGCGATATGAATCAAACAGCATTCCAGGTTTGAATTTAATGTATTCAGCAGTGTTGCAAAGGCGCAGCTTTCCAGACGTTGTCTATACACCGGTATGGCGGTATATAAAAAATTCATATCATGACGAAAATAAATACCGGTATTCGGTGTGAACCGGTATACCGCCCAGCACTAACCAGAATAGTATCTTTCATGAAATCAAATATAGTACTAGAGGCTGATCAAGGACAGTTCTCAGATGTGTTGTGGTGAAACAAGATGGCTGTTAGAAGTGGACAAAGAGCTATGGGTGACACGAAGGAGGAACCAGACAATCTTCCTACCTGGCATCTGAGCTCAGTAACCTCCTGCTGTCGCAACTGAAGTTCATTTAGTGTGCCACTCTCTAATTTAGGGTGAAGGACCTGAACCTCAGGTGGCAAGTCCGTTCCAAGAGGTGCCTGAGCAAAATAAAGAAAGATATTAACACAGAGAAAAGACAACAGAGGTTTGAAGCAAGCATCACTGCCGTCAATCATATATGCCGTCGCTAATCTATGTACAGCAGTTGGGACCAGACTAGCGGTTTGTCACCTCTCTCTGGTACTGCTCTTCCAGTAGTTTGGGCGTAGTGGTGCGTGCCTCCTCCAACATGTCAACGAGCCGCCGTACCTCCTGGTCGCGGTCCGAGAGGGTGGCCAGCATCTGCTGCCTCAGTAGCTCTGCCTGGGCCTGCCAGTCAGCCTGCTGCAGCCTGGCGACAGAGCACACAGAACACATCACTGAAGCTTTTAAAACATTCAATCAGTCAGTCAGCCTGCTGCAGCCTGGCGACAGAGCACACAGAACACATCACTGAAGCTTTTAAAACATTCAATCACGTAGGTGTCATTATGGTACGGAACCTCAGGATCACAGGAAGCTTCACAACTACACAGCCAGGTGGCTCATTACGGCTGGATCAAAGTACTCTACACAGTCCTGCGGCCTGTGAGCAAGTACCGAGACCAAAACTGACAATTATTATGGACAACCATACCCCAGGCTCTCCCAGACCAGAGTATGTGAGCAGAGTTGAGCGTTTGGAAATCCTACTCCTCGCTCACTGGGTGGTTGTTGCTGATTTTTTGTGATATTACCATATTAACAAAACCCATCCATTGTGACCATGTATGTCCATCATTTAAATATTTAAACTAAATCGACTTGAATTGTTATAACGTTGCTTAAATAAACATGAAAGTGTGACCATGTACATGAAAAAACAAACAGCCTTTTAACATAGAGTATACAAATACTAATACAAAACAGCACAAGCTTATTTTACAAATGTACTGTGTGTAATTGCTAAATATATTGTGAAGACAAAATTTAAATTTTAACAAAGTTAAAAAAGATTCCATGTGCGCATAAAACAAAAATAGGCTATAATGTAATACAAAGAGAATGAACTAAATGTTTTAATTGCTTGTTTTATAACTCGGTCTAACTAACTAATAGATACGCAACTCATTCCTTTCTGTTTGCATGTACACTATCACGCTTGCGAGAGATAGGCCTGTCTTTTCATATTCCATAAAGACTCTTTAATCGTGGCCATTATATAACCTCACTCCCTCTCCTGCACTTGGTTCCTTTAATTTTTGTAGGTAATCTTGATTTTGCACCTGTATGTTTTGTTAGTTTATTAAAGTATTTAGCGAACACCATGATGACAGATTAACAACGTGCACTAGCCAGGCAAGTAACCTACACACGTAGAGGCTCATTAGGCTGAGCATGCCCTGACCACGTGAAGTGAGCACTACTGGAGCGATATTGAGTGACAGCCTTCTGGGCCTCTCAAACATCGCTCCATGCTCCAGTATAACCGAGTCTGCGCTGCTCACATACTCTGTCCCTGACTGATCTGAAAAGCTGGTTATTAGGGAGCTGTTGTTAAATAAGCTGTTCCGTATGGCAGCCTCGCTACAACAATATACTAGGGATGTTCTGCATGCAAGTAAACACAATAGCATTCACATCAAACCAAGTTCATGCCAGACAGCAAAAGTCTAACCTCAGGAGCCACCAGCACTACATGCAGATCATGTCTAGCAATGTGTAAGTTCTTATATGAACAAAGACCCCTAACAACCTATCCAACGGTGTCCATTAAGTTTAACTCAAGACAGATCAGGCTGCAGGTTCTTGTAGCCACACCATGTGATCTCTCACCGGAGCGTTTCCAGTTCCTGGTTCTCCTTCTGCCTGAGGTTGTCCAGCTCCTCCATCCTGTGCCGCATCTCCTCCGCCCTCCTCCTCTCCTCATCAAGCTCCTGGCCCAGCCTGGACAGCTCTCCACCTCCCAGCCGAGCGAGCTCCGCCTGCTGCCGCTGCAGCTGATCCAACTTCAGGACAGAGACAGACAAAGCTTGTGTTAGCGCGGTGCCTGCTGTTTGGAAACTGCAGGTAGATGTGGTGCCACTGTGGCTGTAACAGTGTTGTGTCATGGAGTAAAATGCACATCAATAACTCTAGATTGTTACCAGTCTCTCCCTGTCATTCTGCAGGGCTGACAGGGCGTTCTTTAGAGCCCACACCTCCGCAGTGGAGCCTCCAGGGCCTGTGGCGGGCATCTGGGCATCTGCCTTGCTTGTCTCCTCCAGCTTGAGGCTGAGTTCCTGGGCCTGGCTGATGGCCCGGTCCCTGCTGTCCTGCAGCGAAGCCATGGCCTGGCCGAAGGCCTGGTTCTGGGCCCGTAGCTGGCCAGCCACCTCCCTCTCCTCCAGCAGCCTCTGTTCCATTTCCAGCAGGTCCCGGGCCAGCTCAGCCACCCGCTCGGCCGCCGTCTCCGACTCGGTGCGCGTCACCCCTCCCTCCCAGCGGAGTTCTTTCAGTTCATCCTCCTGGGCCTTGTGTTCCGTCCGCTCCCGGGCCAGGCTGTCCTCCAGGCTCTCCACCTCGGCCCGGGCAGCCTGCAGCTGCTCCCTCAACTTCTCCACTTCAGCCCCCGGGGCATCTTTCACCTGCCCGTTTCCGGCATTGACTGTCTTGCTGAGGATCTCCTTCTCCACTCCAGGGCCAGAAGCCTCTGCTCCCTCCCGGATCTTGGCCAACAGTGTTCCTCTCTCCTTCTCCAGGGCAGCGATGCGCTCGAGCTGACCAGCCAGAAGCTGTTTGTACTGGGACTCCTTCATGGTGAGGACCTGTGTCAGGTCGTCCCTGTAGCCATGCAGCTGGGCAGACAGCTGGGCCTTCTCTGCATGGAGGTCGTCTCTCTGGATAAGAAGAGAGCGTAGCTCTTCCTTCAGACTGTTGTTTTCGCCCGCAGCCTCCTGGATCAGACTGTCTTTATCCATCATCACCTGCGAATCATCCAACACATTAAATAGAGGAAGAGCTAATAATACTTTGCAGGGAGAATTGCTATGAAAAAAAATCTTACAATATCGTCTTGTTGCCTTGCCATTTAGAAATTTAAAAACATTCAATTTTAATCATATAACAGATACTTATCCAGAGTGACTTAGAGTAAGTAAAGGGACATGCTTATGGAGGAACTTAGGGTAAAGTGCCTTGCTCAAGAACACAACAGCATTTGGCAGTCCCGGGAATTGAACCGGTAACCTTCCTACTAAGTCTGACTAGTCCTCAGTACACAAACATTTTTGATTCCCCCTGACTGGGGGTCTGTATACACCCCTTAAGACCCATGTCCTTTCACCTGAAGATGTTTCTCCTCCAGCTGCTTGTACATGCTGAGAACGTGCTCTCTGTCATCCTGCAGAGAGCCCATGGCCTTGGTGAAGGCATCTAGTCTTGCTTTGCTGTGGCTGCTCTCCTGTTCTGCCTTCCGCAGCCTGTCTTCCAGACCGCGCACCTCCTCCCTCCTATCCTCTAGCTCCTTCTCAGCCTGTTGGGCCCTGGTGTCAGCGTCCCTCCTGGCCTCCTCTGCTGCCTAAGTGAAGCAAAAAGTTAAATTGTCAGTAGATGAACAAAGCGGAATGGGTTATAACAGGTTTTTTTTAAGTTCATAAAACAACTTGATAGTTCGATCAAACCTGTGTCACGGCTTGCTCCTTTTCCCCCAGCAGCTCCACCTCCCGCCGCTCCTTGTCACTCAGCTCCATCTGCAGGGTCTCCGTCAGGGTCTTGGAGGAGCGCAGGTCCGTCTCCAGTTGTTCCACAGTCAGGCCCAGGCTCCTCTCCTTCGCTTCCATCTCCCTCAGCTCGGACCTGGCCTCATTGGCCTCACCCTGCAGCTTCCCAACAGCCTCTTCCAGGGCCTGGGCTCTTTGACGAAGACCCTCCGTTTCAGTCTCCAAGGAGGCCAGCTGAGCATGGGCTTCAGCTAGAGAGCTCTCTGCCTGGGCTAGGGACTTCTGGAGCGCCCCTCTCTCCTGCTCGATGGCAGCTTGTTTTTCACAGAGACTCTTCTCCGCCTGCTCCCATTTCAGCTGCCACTGCTCATCTGCTTTCTTCAATCTGGACAAAATATGCATTAAATAACACTAGTATGGATATATCTCAAACACAAAAGGAAATTAGAACAATCTCCTTTAGCATTTTGTAAAAAATGATGGCAAACATTTAAATGTTTTTCCCTAAATAACAGCTTTTACCTGTCCACTGTCAGTTGAAGCTCCTCTCTCTGAGCAGTCTCTGTCTGCAGCTGTTCAGACAGATCTCTGGCCCGGGTCTCTGCCTCCCGTACCTCAGCCTCCTTCCCCTGTAAGGTGCTGTTGAAGCGACTCTCCCACTGCCGCGTTTCATCCAGCACGCGGTCCCTATCGTCCTGCAGGGAGGACATGCAGCGCGAGAAGGCAGCAAGTCGAGCCAGAGACTCATCCAGGCGGCCCTGCAATTTCCGGGTCTGTCTCTCAGCGTTGTCGGCCAGCTCTCTTGCTTCCCTGGTGGCTTGCTCCTCTCTCTCCCTCTCCCGGTAGGACTCCTCCAGCCGCAGCTCAATCTGCTTTATCTCGGCTCCTAGCCTAAACCTCACATTGTCCAGAGTCTGCTCTGCCTCTAATTTCAAATTGGTCTCTATCTGTAGAGCCTTCTGCTCACAGGCTCTCTTCTCAGCTTGGGCCTGGCCAGCCTCCCTCTGGGCCTCGACAAGCTGGGCTTTGCAGATAGACATCTCTGCCTCAACCTTCGTCAAAGAATCTGTGACTCTGTCCCTTTCTAGATTTGTTTCTCCCAGCTTTTTGTGGAGCTCTTTGCTGCCCAGCTCCAGAGCCTTGCACTCCCTGGCCATCTCGCTTATCCTTTCCTGGTATTGAATACAGTCCTTCTGCATCTGTCGCACCTCCAGCTGTTTCTCTCTGAGTAGCTCCTCCAGCTGCTTTGCCCGGCTCTGGCTGCCCTCTCTCACCCTCTGAGCTGACTTCAGCTGCTGCTCCAGCTCCCTCTGCTTGCCTGACTCAGCCTCTGCTTCAGCCCTCTCTCTCTGGGCCTGCCTCTTGTCCTCCTCCAGCCTGGATGCCCGCTCCTTCTCGCTCTCAACCATGACCTCTAGTTCGGCCCGCTCCCTGAGAAGCCTCTCCACCTCACGCTGCAGCTCCGTGAGGCGCTCTCGGCTGTCTGCTGCGTCCTGCTGGTAGCCAGCTATGCTGCCATTCAGCTGGGCCAACTGGTTCATCAGACGCTCCTCCAAGTCATCCTTCTCGGCCTCCAGTCTGACGAGGAGCTCTTTAAATTGGGCTTCCTTCTTAGAGCTCTCCAACTCAAGGCTCTGTTCATTCTGTTTACTATCCTGCAGGCACTTCTTAAGAGAGGCTATTTCAGCATTGAGTTCAGCCTCATGTTCTTGAGATCGTTCCCTCTCAGATTTTAAGGTGGCTTCCATTTCTCGTAGTTTTTCCAAAATGTGCGCCTGTTCAAGCCCAGACATTTCTTTCTTCTCCGGCTCCTCCCTCATGCACTGTTCCCTCTCTTTACTATCTTGAAGTCGCTGCTCCAGAGAGGCAATCTTAGCAGTGAATTCAGCCTCACGTTCTTGCCTCAGTTCCATCTCTGACTGTAGGGCTGCCTCCATTTCCCTCAATTTCTCCTGCATACATTCAGTCATTTCTGAATCCACTGTCGCTTTAATTAAAGACATTTCAGGTTGAGCTACCTCAGACTCCATGGATGGAGTACATGGCTCTATGTTTGAAGGGGGGCTTTCCACTGGCTCTTGGGTAAGCTTAGTCATGTCTACACCAGATTGGGCAACAATAGTTTCCTCAACTACAGCATCAGGCCTGGGAGACTTCCCTGATGCTAACCAGTCCTTTTTCTCTAGCTCCTGAGCTAGTTGCTCCCTTAACTCAACAACCTGCTGTTCGAGGGAGTCCCTCTGTGCCGAAGTGGCACCCAAATCACCTTTAAGAGCCTCCAGTTCCTCTTTTAGTAAATCAAGCTCAACTCTGAGTGCCTTGTCATCTCTTGTTATTCCTTTCTTTTCCTCCATCTCACGGAGCCTTTCGTTCTCCTCCTCTAAATCCATTATTTTCTGCTGCTTAGTCTTGGCGAACTTCCTCATTTTGTCTTTGACGGTGTCCACCTCTTTCTGCGCCTCTTCTCTCTGCCTTTCAGCCTCCTGCCTAGCCGCCTCATGAGTCCGGACTTTAGCGGCAAGTTCCTTCCTCTCCTGCCTTGCAGCTTCCAGCACACGTCTCACACGCTCGGCCTCATCACTCACATTCTCATACGACTTCAGCAGAATCTCATACTCATCCTTCATCCCTTGCATCTTATCCTCTAGTTCTCTGCATGCCTGGGCAGACTCCTCTTTAGCAACCTCAGCTTCTCTTTTATAAAATTCTTTCTCTGTCTGCATACCCTCCATGGCCAGCTTGAGGCTCTCGCAGGATGCACCGAGACTCTGGTTCTCCACCAATGTCCGATCAACCTCCTCTATCAGCTTCTCTCTCTCTGCTCTCAGCTTCTCCGTCTCAACTACTTTGGACTCAATCTTCTGCTGCAGTTCACTGATGACTTTCTCAGTGGAGGCCAGCTCCTCTTTCTTGCTCCTGCTCTCTTTAAGGGCTTCTTTGCGTGATATGAGGGCAGCCTTGAGCTTCTGCTGAAGCTGCAAGATCTTAGCCTCTGTGTCCTTCTCTTCCTCCTGCCTCTGGGGTACATCTGCCTCCAGTCGCTGGCTCTTCTCCTGCTCTGCTCTTACACCATCCTGCAGGGAGGTGATCAACCTGTCCTTCTCAGACACTGTCTCCTGCATTGCCTGGAGGACGGCGCTCTGCTCACCCAGCTGCTGGCTAAGCTCCATGATCTCATTGTTCTTCTTGCTGAGGAACTGTTTGAACTCCTCCACTTCGGCCTGCAAAACAGTGATGGAGGATTCCGATTCTGAGACGTTGCCCTTGGTATTAGCCTCCATCTCTGCTTTCAGAGTCTCTGCGTAGGTCTGAGCCTGGACACATTTGTCCTTCAGAGCATCCAACTCCTCATAAACATTATCAATCTGGCTCTCCTTCTCTCTGAGGGCTTGCAGCTCTTTGCCCATCTCCAAGAGCTCACTTTCCCTGAATGACAAGGTATCCTGGCTCTCCTGTAGTTGTCTCTTTAGCTCTGTACAAGATTCCTTCTCAGTCTGGACCTCTTCTCTCAGACCTTGTAATAAGGACTCTATTTCAGCTGAAAGCACCAGAGTGAGTTCCTCAGCACTCGGAATGGGTTTGTCAGATCGTTCTTGTAGTTGTGCTTTATTGTCAGAGGCTGCAAAATCCACCCAGTCTTCCTGAACCCAGTCTCCAATGGCTGGTTTCTCCAGCTTCTCTGCTTTGGTCTCTTCTGAGCTCTCCTCCTTCTGTGCCTGCTGTTCCTCAAGCTCTCTCAGTCGATTTACTAGCCCATCCCGCTCCCCAACGTGCTCCTCTAAACGTTCTAACAATTCATTGTACTCGTCTTTTTGCTGCTTTAGTTGTTCACGGTGATGCCTGTCCTTTTCTTTGGCCTTGCGGATTGTGTCTTTGCGAGAATCCTGGGCCTCCTGCAGTTTTTTTTGCAGTGTTTCGCAATCAGACTCCAATGATGTCACTTGAGACTGCAACTTGTTGAATTCATTTGAGTTGTCAGCCTCCACAGTCTGCTCAGCAACCTCACTCATCCTTCTGTTCATTGCAATTGTCTCAACCAAAAGCTGGTCCTGCTGGCTGATTTTCTGTTCTAAAACCTCCATGGCATCTTCTTTGGACCTCAAGACTTGTCTTAACTCTTCAAGAGCAGTCTCCAATCTCCCGACCTCTTCTTTTGTTTCTTTTTCTAAAACCGGTACTCCTGAAGGACCTTCCTCCAGTGCATTCACTTCTTTCGTTTGATCTACCCCTTTCTCAAACTCTGCAACCTTTTTCATTAGCTCTTTGCGCTGCAACAGGGCAGCTTGTAACTTTTTCTTTACAGCAGACAGTTGAGATGTCAGATCCTCTTTTTCCGTTCTTAAACTAGCGAGCTCAGCGGCTTCCTCTGCATTACACTCTCCTGTTCTTTTGTTATTCTCTCCAGCTTTCTCAAGCTCAATTATCTGCTCCTTCAATTTCCTGACCTCAGTGCTCATCAGGAACTTCTCTTCGCCTGCCTGGAGCAGTTTTTCTGACATTCCTTCATTCAGCTCCATTATCTCATGTTCTTTCTGGGTGATGCGCAACTGTAGTTCGGTAATCTCAGTGTCCCTATCAGAAGGTAAATCCTTGGCTAAGTCTCTGGTCTGGGAGAACTCTAGCAACCTGGCCTCCATGCCTTGGAGTTTTTGTTCAAGTTCAGAGAAGTTGAATTCCCTGTCTGCCAGCTGGGCACTTAGCATCCTGGCCTGGCCCTCTTTCTCAATAAGAGTGCACTTAGACTCATCCAGGTCAGCCTGCAGGGCTTGAATCTCTTGCTCTTTGGAGCTGTTTTCTGTCTGCAGGCTAGCAAGCCGCTCCTCCAGGAGATGCATCTCCCTGCTCTGCCTCTCCAGCTCGGCGTCACTGTGCTGAGCAACTGTGTGCATCTCTGACCTGGATGACTGGAGCTCTTCCTCATACCTCTGAGCCCGGGACTCTGCCTCCGCATTGGCGGCTGCCAGGAACCGAATTTCTTCCTCCAGGCCTTGGCTTCTGTCCTGTGACTCTGAGGCAGCCTCTCTTAGTCTGATAAGTTCAGCCATAAGCTCACTGTACCTGGATTGCAGCTCATCAGCCAGGGCCTGTGCAAACACCTGTCCACTGTTAGAGTCTGAGTCAATAAGTGTTGCCCTGTTCTGGCTGAGCTGTACCTGTACAGTCTCACGGATGACAACCGATGAGGACTCCATCTGGACTGTGGATGTTACTTGCTCAGAGCTGTTTTCCTCCCAGGACTGCATCTGGATCTGTCCTATGTCCTGTAGTACAGAGGGCCACTGCTGGCTTTCATCTTGGTTCAGAGCCTCTAGCAGGGTCCAGCTGCTGTGAGCCACTTCAGAGTCACTGCTAGTGACCATCTCATCAGAGGAAGCGCCTTTAGATTCACCGGGAGAGTCAGACTGAGGTCGGATGAGCTCAGGGCTGCTTTCGTTGTCACCAGAGACTGACAGGAGTATGCTATCCTCTGCCACCAGGGTGGTTTCCCCCTCCTGTGAGTCTTCCAGGAGGTCTGGCAGTACTGAAGGGCTGTCACAGGCGGCCACAGGGGTCTCCTCACCCCGGTCTAGATTCTGATTAGAGTCTACATTTGAGGAGTAATTGAAGCCCTGCTTTTCAGCCAGTGCAAGACGTTCTCGCAGGAAAGCCAACTCATAGTCTTTCTCCTGTATGAGCTGCTCCAGGGGTAATATTTGGTCTGGGAAAATAAAAAAATAAAAGCTAGGTTATCTTACATATAACTAATACATTTTATTACAATAGCTTAAAAGACTAAACCAAACCCACAATATTTACTGTAACCTGTGTGTAAACAAATTAAACTAAAAGAATCCCAGTACTTTTTTCTATTATTTGAATGTATTAGAATAGTCTAATTCGACATCTCTAATCGTTCACAGGGAGTTTACAGGACTGACAACTTTTAAATATTAAACTGATGATATTTGACATATTGTATCTACTGAACTTTACACAAGTCTTTCAGGTTTAGTCAAACTGGGTGTAATAGGTTACCACATCAGTGCCACAATGCCTCAGTTTTTAGCTGTGTCTGTGACAGAACAAAGGATCCAAGCCAAAGCAATCACTTCAATAGAGGGTGTTTGTTTGCTGGTGGGATGTATGACTGGTCAAAGTCCTGCTGGATGGCTTTCATATTCAAATCATTCATAAAACACAGTACTTTTAAAAGGTCTTCTCACCTTTCTTAGCAACATACTCTTCTTCCACCAAGGGGCTAGTAGTCACATGCTGGACCTGTGACTCACTAGCAGCCTATGAGGAAAAGGCATACGCCCAAGTTATTTACTTATAGATATATTCTATTGAAGTTGGACTACATTCAAATATGAGTTGGCAGTTTTACCCAGCTGTGAGGAAGACTATACAGTGATAATGAGGGGTTATGATTGTGTGAAGGTCAGCCCCGCATAACAGGGGATCTGTTTCAAGGGGATTAGGATTTCTCCTGACCCAGATGGTGTGAGGACATTCTGCCTCTGCATTAAACCCAAACTGGCCCTCAGCCTGCCCCCTCAGAGGGACGGCCTAGTGCCTGACTGATTTGCTCATTGCTCAGAGCAGAGACCAGTCACACTGTACCAGATGATAAAACATGTGTGACACAATCACTGTGCTGGCTGGCCAGACCTCACCGCAAAGTGAAACACAGCACACTAGTAGGTCACGTCACAATTTATCAGACAGTGTACACATTTAATTGCTCAGTCAACATCGTTATTTCGAAAGAAATTTGCTTACAAACATAATTTGACTGAACCTAATTACACTGTCTGTGTGCAAACATTTTGCTATTAATAAATCCCTAATGTTAGGATCAGTCTTGGTTTCCATGGAGATTTGCTGCTGTACTGATCAAGCTGAAGTGTCAGTTGTTAGGGGCAATAGGCCGAGATGGAGTCTGTAATGGCATTTAAGTTTTTGGGGTTAACAAGATGACATTTCCTCTTAACCCTTCCTTCATATTACCGGATCGGTCGAACAGTGCCAAAACAAAATCCTGCGCCATATTTCATTGTTCTTGTCAAAACCAATACTTTGGGAATCTAGTTCGTTTTTTTCAGGAGTCATCAGAGAGCAACATAGCAAGGTATGTTAAGCTGACTTATCTTTTCCCGGGCAGCGCTGTGCCGATTTGTGCTGCCTCATGCTGGAAATCCGGGCAAAGTTGGAACAGTCGTGGTCAGGATAAAAGCGGATCTACCCTGTTCTTATGCATACATTCTAACATAAATACTGTAGATAACAAGTGTTAGCATCAGTCTTGTGTCATATAATTTTGTTTGACAGTCGCAAAATTTAAAATAATCTTGCATGTTCCTTGACTTTGCATAACCAGAATAAGGAGAGGGCTAGGCAGATAACTCTGCCAATCTGCCAATGTCCAGTTGCTATGAATAGATCAACTATTTGGACAAGATAGATCAACAGAAAAAAACTGAAAATCTACCACTGGTTTCAACAAACAAACTGTTCTTTTCCAGCTTTTAAGATAATACAAAAATATATACCGTAACTCACGACTACGTCTGGGTTTTTTTTTAGGTTATTACATGACACAAAACAAGCTGACAGAATTACTACTTTAACTAATTTGGTAGTCGTAACAACTCAACATTTTGTCAGTCTGACGTCTCACCATTTCATGTTGCTGCTCCAGCTGTTGTATCCTAGCAACTGCATTTTCTCCTTCAGCGCTACTCCTGTCCAGTTGTTCTGAAAGAAAACAATGCATTAAACACTTGTGAATTATGTTGCAAATAAGTCGCCTGTTGAGCTATTATAAATGCTTCACAATTTTCTAATACATTTTTAATAAATAAATGCACATTGCATTTATATTTTTGTTTAGTGTGTATGTGTTTATTTGGGTCCCTTACCTTGCAAAACTCCCATGGTTTCAGTGACCTGGGCAAAGCGTTCCTCACTGTCCCTCTGTTCCATCTTCAGCCTCTCCAGCCGGGTGTGCAGTGTATCCAGGCACTGGGTTGGGTCGGTGAGGAAAGGGTTCTCCTCATCTGCTCCATCTCCAAGCAGGGAATGCAGGCCCGTCAGCAGCTCAGACAGAGTTTCTCCTGCCCTTCGGCTTTCTGCGTGCTCGTCTCTGAGTACAGCCAGCTCCTTCTCCAGCCTAGCCACTTCTACGTCAAGGTTGGTTCCCTCCTCTCGCTCTTTAGTCACCCACTCCAGTTTATCTGTCAGCTCCACTACCTGGCCTGCTCGTTCCAGCTCTGAGGCCTCCAGGCTGGCTATCTTGGCTGTTTTTTCCAGCTCTGAGGCCTTCAGGCTGGCTATCTTGGCTGTTTTTTCCAGCTCTGAGGCCTCCAGGCTGGCTATCTTGGCTGTTTTTTCCATATCTGAGGCCTCCAGGCTGGCTATCTTGGCTGTTTTTTCCATATCTGAGGTCTCCAGGCTGGCTATCTGGGCAGCTTTTTCCATATCTGAGGCCTCCAGGCTGGCTATCTGGGCAGCTTTTTCCAGCTCTGAGGCCTCCAGGCTGGCTATCTGGGCAGCTTTTTCCAGCTCTGAGGCCTCCAGGCTGGCTATTTGGGCAGATTTATCCAGCTCTGAGGCCTCCAGGCTGGCTATCTGGTTGGCTTTCTCCAGCTCTGAAGCCTCCAAGCTGGCTATCCTTGCATCTTTGTCTCTCTGTAAAGCCTCCAGGCTGGCTATCTGGGCCGCTCCGTCCTGATTGGATGACTCCAGGTCAGCTCGGAGGGTCACAAGCTCTTCCTCGGTCTGTCTGGACCGGTCAGCCCACGTTTCCCTCTCCTCCTCCCACTGCTTGCGAACATCAGCCAGCTCCTGCTCCATCTGGCGGAACTGAGCAGTCAGTATCTGGCAAGGGGGGACAGATTCCAGATAGGGTGTAAAAGTCTAGAACAAGAATTGCTCAGTTCTATTTGCAACACCAGACATCAAAACTGTTAAAAGTTTAAAAAACTATTCAAATGAATGCAGCAGTTGAACAAGAGATGACAGAATGTTGAGACAATGTCTAGATATCAAATGAATGATAAGGCATTTATTAGATGTACTGGCACAGTCGAATTATTAATTGAGTTCAGACTTTTTGGTTGAAAGATTTAGATTTGTTTTATTTTTAGTTAAATTCTTAAAAAAGGAATAACATGTACCCTGGCGTTCAAAAGTTTGGAGTCACCCAGAAATGTGCTTTTTTTTAAAATTCATACCTTAAATTTAAAAAATATATCCAAGACATTACCAATGTTGCAAATGTCTTTCATTGTTGTAAACGTCTTTTAGCTAATTTGTAATAATTCATGTTTTGACAATAATGTCCTATTAATGTAATGCCACCTTGGTGAATGTATAAATTTAAATGAAAACAAACTTTTGAACGCCTGTGGACATTCACTTTATAAGTAGTTTTTTAAAGACAGTGATGAAGTAGAGAGTTGTATGTGAATAATTTACATACATACACTAGATCTATTGGCATCCATTAATACATTCAAATGGTAGAACAGGGCTGTAACTATCAAAAGTCTGTCTAACCTGTTTTGCCTCTACACTACACCTATGTTTTCATACTTTTCATTGTTTGCAGATCAGGTCACACCATTACTGTTGATTTTCAGAAGTTGCTTTCATTTCAGCCCATCGAATTTGTAGAAATTAAAACATTATTAAATCCTATAAATGTTTAATGGCACAAACACCCAACATTCAATGAAATTAACTTTTTACTTTGCTTGTGATGCAAGTTTCAGAAGTGCAGTCACTTAGCTTTAGCATTTTTATAGACAATGGACATTGTATTCTCTTTAGCCCATTTCAGTCATTAAGTCACAAGAAGCTGTTTTATTTTGATGAGGGGGGAACACAACCACAAAGCAAGATTATAAATCAATGAAAGGAGTAAAATGAAAAGCAATGAATAACGCAAGGTTTATATGAAGTGGATTTTGTAAACAGATGACAGAAAAACAACAGCAACTGAATTAGTGGTTGTATGCGCAGTGCTTGTACCAATTAAAGTGATAGTTCGGAGTAATTTAACCCTAGGGTCCTTTGCACCTTTACCTCGAGCCAAACAACCCCCATCAGCTTTTTTCCCTTGTTATAACATTGGTTGAGTTAGCGCTATCAGCTGAATTGCTTAGTGCAGGCGCTAATGGAACCAAGTGTGTATCTCGTAAATAACCCCACTAATAATACCCAGAATGGTACCAAACTTCTACAGTTTTACAAATAGGATTTGTACTTGATAAACTAGGCATTGAAAAGTTTGTAAGTACACCAGAAGTATATTTAAATAACAACATGTATTGCTAGGCAATACATGTTGTGCTCTGTGCATGATCTCGCGGTAGCAGCCGAGAGTAGCAGCCATCAGGCAAGTGTTATTTAAATATACTTCTGGTGTACTTACAAACTTTTCAAACTTTGTTTGGTTTGAGGTCAAGGTGCAAAGGACCCTAGGGTTATATTACTCCGAACCATCACTTTAAAGTTACAATATGTAGTTTTCCAAAACAGTAACAAAAGACGTACTTTGCATTAAAAAAAGCAAACATCACTATACCTATATTATACCGTATATACCAGAATATAAGACGACCCTGAATATAAGACGACCCCCCCATTTTCCAGATTTATTTTTGGGGACAAAAAATATTTTTGGGTAAAAAATCTGGTTTTCAACAGAAAATAATTTTATTTGAAAATTCTAGTGATAATTAATTGAAAAAAACAACAACATTTTAACACCATTCATTAAATGTGCTATAATGTAATACATGTACTGTAATAAATCCAAAAATGACGCCAATGCCTCATCAGATATTAAGGAAACATGTTAAGCTGAAATACTATATTTTCTGAA
>JACXGM010001973.1:0-35007 GCA_016801145.1 Umbra pygmaea | reverse complement strand
GATTTTGGGAGTAGCTACCCATTTTTTAACGCTGGCTGTCCGTTTTACATATATCAAATTTAAATATTTGGATTAATTTGTCACAAAATAAAGTGCACTCTGTCAATGAGTTCAGAAATGAATGAACTGTTTCGAACGTGTTGGTTTATTTTACCAACTTTTGAAGCGCTTTTCTCAAGATGATCTCTTGATCTCTCCATGGCGGCAATTTATTGTTTATTTAATTTATAACACTGTCATGAATTAGCCTATTGTGTTGGCGCCCTCTGCTGTTTCCCCCTGCTTTCTCCGTTTTCCCCGTGATTTTGTCTATATAGCGAATATAAGACGACCCCCAATTTTTCAGCCTATTTTTAGGACAAAACCCTTGTCTTATATTCGGGTATATACGGTATATATTTCTTAGATGTGTACTTACATTATCCTAAATGATAACAAAACTTATGATCCCACGTTACTTCCTGAAGTCATCAAAGTACATCTTTGTTATTGTTTTGATTGAGAGACCCCTAGCGCGCAAAAACTACATATTGTACGTTTAAGCAGTGATTGTGTTTAGATGAGGAAGGTGTTTGTCCCTCAGCCCTTATGTAACATGAAATATGTCAATCATGCACTCTGCTTTTCACTAAGAGCGCTTCTTATTCAGCGTCTTCAGAAGGGCCTTATCTGCTACGTTGTTCCTACCGGGATACCTTTATTACACCAGCGAAAGTATCGTTACCTGTTTCTGCTGGTCCGCATTGTTCAGCTCCTCTTGTAACATCTCCAGGACCTGGGAGCGCGACCGCATGGCCTCCTCCTGCTCCTCACAACGGCGCTGGACAGCACGTAAAGCCTAGCAAGGAACACGCACACACTAAGGTCACCATTCTCAACTCGGGACCTCGAAGCCAGTTCCACCCCATTTTTTCAATGCAACCCTCTAATATGGGACTTAGGACACCAGGTGAGTTCAATTAACGATGAGGTAAAACAGATAACCAGAAGGCTTCAGAACTCGTAGGGTGCACTAAACCTTTTTTAGGTCGGTGTATTAGGTTTTCCAAATCTAGCAGAATGGGGCCCATCTGAGTCACTAACATCTCACAGGGGGGTCTGTGACCTCCGTTGATTTAAGAAAAGCGGGAAATTTCTCTTACCTAAAAAAAAACTGTATTTCAGTCGGAGAATCGAGACGGTACCTGCTGTAGCTCACTGTCGTTTTGGCTCAGAGCCGTGACCCTTAGCAGCTCTTCCTCGTGTTTCCGGATCTGCTCCTGGAAACGCATGTCCTTTTCACCGATGACTGACTGCAGCACGTGAACCTAAACGCATTACATTTCTTAGTCAGCTGCCAGGTCCTTTTCGTGACTAGAACGTCATCCAAAACATTGTTTTTTTTCTATGCTGGTTAGAGAATAATAACAAAATGGGCACCTGCTCTGTGTGTGCAAACTCTTTTTCACGCAGGGTGTTCTCAGACGCGTGGAGGCGCTCCTCCAGGATCCTGGCAGAAGACTCTACCTCACTTAGTTTCTGTCTCAGCTCCTGAACCTCCACCTCCAAAGCAACAGCTGAGCTGGTGAAAGAGCTGTCTGGAGAGTTCTTCATCAAATAGACACAAGGAACGTTACTGATCAGACAACAAAGCCTGGGATAGATCACACCGCTAGTAGGAAAATCAACACTGTTGACTCTGTAGATTCAAGATAAACATACAGTTCATATCAGAACCAGGCTTAGCAATGAGTTGTTTGAAGGCGACTGAACGACTTACTACTGCTTCCTCCTGCCCCTTGAGCTCAGCCAATTGCTTGGTCAGAGAAGCCATCTTGGCTTTGGCCTGCAGCTTCAGTTTGGTAAAGCGAGCCTCAGACGTCTCCTTTTCACTCTATAGACACACCAACAAACAGACCATTCAAGCCTTCTGAACAAACCTTCATTTGACAATCAGTGCATCCACAATTAATATTTTATGAACCTAACTCAGGACAGAACCAATATAGGGCATATATTAATGGCACTACCATGTACTACTAGTGCACTCATGTCTCACACATAAACACAGTATAGGCTCTCATGCAAACAGACAAGTACAGTATTCAGCCACACCGAACTGATCGAAGAACCAAGAACCTGGCTATGAACAGTGGGTGACCATGCCTTTTCCTCACATTGACCACATATTTGGAACTCCCTTCCTGACATTCTCAGGGCTGCCGAGTCTTTGAGGCTTTCAAAGCAGTTGTTAAGACACATCTTTTTCAGCTGGCCTACTCTTTCTTTTAATCAAATTGATTCAATTTGTACTGTTAATTTATATTTATAATAAATATGTATTGTATATATTAGCTTATTTGATACACACACACACACACACACGTATGCCCTTTGGGATTATTCTCTATAATACAAAGTGCTTTACAAATGCAATGAATTATTATTATTATTACTATACACGTCAAAATAATGCATGCAGGCACACAACCAACACTGAAAACAGCACGTTTACAGGCCTAACCTTGAGTTGCATTTCCAAAGTGGCAAGCTGGCTGTCCTTTTCCCTGACCACCTCCTTGAGCTGAACAGTCAGCTGTTCCAGATGCGCCAGTCTGTCCAAGGTATCTTCCTCCAGTGCTGGCCCATGCTCCTCAGGGGCCCCTGGGGTCTCTCCAGGTGGGAGCTGGGGGACCAACATGTCCTGCAGCAGGGCCACACAGAGGAGATAACGGAGGACATAAAGAACCTGCTGTGGTTAACTTGGACCAGGCCATGTGGTGATCAGGCATCATGTAGTAAAAGTAATGTAATCTCAGCGTTAACAAAGGATAAATGCTCAAGCCACGCCCAATTTGTAAAAACTATGTTTAGATCACTGTGTTAAAGACTTTAGATGTTGTGTTAAATCAAGCTAAAATTCCAATGAGGATTCAACCACCTCTGAGAGATGTCAAAGCAGTCTACATACAGTAAGTAGTCCCTTTTATGGGAAAAATGGTCTTGGTGATTATTTGATAAACCAACTTTGAAGTCAGAAATATAAGTCATACAAAATCCATCTATCTTGCTCAATCACAGTCTTTTTATATTTTACTTACTGAGAAATACATAATTACAAAACGATATAAGTTACTGTTCCCAAAACACGGGTGATTTTTTAGTTATTTTTTGTTTGTTTAAATCAATTTGGTGTCAGTGCTTAATACACTAGATGGCCTCAATCAGGAATATCCTCAATCAGGAATGTCACATATCTTTGGCATTAAAAGATTATATTATTTTTGTTAATTGTATGCAGATCATTTAAAAGCCAAATGTAGCTTCCGCTTTTATCTTAATCCTTTCAAATTTGAAAGGTGCAGGGGTTGCCACATTCTGTGCACATTGCAGAGCAATTAGGGTTTTGTCTTGCTCAAGGACAGAACAAAAAAAATTCATATATTTTCAGTTATTAGACAGATGCTTTAATTGAACATGTAAGGGTTAAAGTTCTAAGGACATCTAGAAGGAGCAGTCACAAAAAGTCTTAATGCAGGTACCATAGAAACAGATTACAGCGGTAGTATTAAATGGATGTATTTAAAAATGCTGATATGTATATGCTAATTAGTAACATTTACATAATTTAGCAGACCCTCTAGTGCTGCTTAGCTATTAGTGTTAAGGGCACAAGAACAAAAATAAATCACCTTCATTATTTGAGGATTTTAAAGAGCAACTTTTCAGTTGCCTGTTGAATTCTCTAACCCGAGATATTCCATGTGATGTAAACCTGTGAGAAGTTACCAGAGGCTCTCTTACCTGCTGCTCTCCATCTGGGGGCTCGTCTCCAGAAAGCTCCTGCAGGACTTTGGTGAAGCCCTGGGACAATTGGCTGAACATGGAGCCAAAACTAGCGAAAAAGGTACAGAGTTATTTAGGGCTATATGGCGATATTGGCGATATGGCCAAAAAATTATAACACGATATAATATAGATATTTTTTAGATACGATATGCATGACGATATATTGAAATATATATTGCTGTGACTTAATTAAATCAAAGTGTACAGTCTGCTGTATAACAAATAAAAACAATGCATACAAAAAAATATTGATTGACCTTGTTATATTTCTGTTTAGTAGTTTCAGGTAAAACTGAACTACAAGAAATATGAAATACTCCTCATTTGTTGGATGTTTCTTTGTTTCAGAACAAAACCAGCTGTTATCGCAATATGTCGATATGGGATATTCTTCTCGATATTATTTTCAAAAACTCGATAACGATAAATATTGAATAATCGCCTAGCCCTAGAGTTATTAGAGATCTACCTCGACAGGTGAAACTCCAGTCATGGTTGTAGGCTTCAAAATATATATTTTTAAAACTATTTAAATCAGTATCAGGGTACTTGGCATGTCCAATGGGGGGGACTTGAGAAGACTCATGAGAACATTTACTTACTGGTCAAATTATTTGGATAGGGTTTACCAGGCAGAGCAAAATTCAGTTGGTTGTACAGTAATTGAAAAAAGTTGGGAACCACTGACTGATCTACACAATAAATCTTGTCATGCTATTTCAAATGAACGTACATGTCAACAACTAAATCAAAACAATCAAGAACTCTACCACAGGTTTAATGCAGAGTAATAAAAAGCACATTTTATCATCCCATTTTGTAATAACATTTGTAGTAAATATACATCTAAGGGCATAATCTATCATTTTATTATTTTTTGAAACAGTTGTAAAATGCAATTGACGCAGTGGGCACAGATTTTCGAGTACCACCGGACAAAGCCGAGTACAGCCGAACAATTCGGCCATTCGACTGCGGCTGCGTCACTTCGTTTTGACCACTCTTACTTGTCCTCAACAGCAAAGAGTATTTGGAGAGATGGATGCCTTATATTCTGAACAATTTGACAATGCTGTCTCCAACAATAGTAAGAGTACTTGATGGATATATATCGGAATGACTATGTTATATTTCTTACGCTTTTGTAAAACAACACAACTGACAGTCTCGAAGACTGAGCTAACGACGAGTTAGCTTTTCATTGGACGTAACGAAGTGTCTCGTAAACAAGCAGCTAGCTGGCTAACAGAGATAACTGCCTAAAATATATATTCCTGGCTTGATTTTAGCAGTTTGTGGTAGCGGTTCTAAAATGGAACTCGTGGAAACAGTGTGAAAAAGTTAAAAGAACGAGGGACTAACCTGTATCACTGCTTGTCAGAAACCTGTTTCTGCCTTTATTTCATAAATCTCTTCGGCTGAATTTCTGAACATAGCCACATCACCAATCATCCCGGAAACAAAACTTCCAGAGCAGCGATTGGCCACAATGGGCAGTGGGATGGTCGGTCCTGCGCAACAGAAAGGGACCGTGTGTAAATTACGTGACTGTTTTACATTTTTTTCCAGAGAATTATAAGAAATGTGGAAACTTAAAAAACGTACAAGACAATTTTTTATATAAAGTTCTACATATTTTAATACATTTTCATTTGGAACTACACACCTAAAATTAGTATGGGTGGTCATCTGATTGTCAACCAAGTCAGACAATTGGGACGGAGCCTCATATTGCTGGCACACTACACCACAGTGTTTGTGGTGTTTGTAAGTCGTTCTGTGAACTGGTTGGTGCAGATGGTGAAATGGACCACACTGTTTGCACGATACACTACTTCTTTCTTTGACTCAGTTTACAGACACCTGCATTGGTGGCGTAGAAGAGGAGGTGTTGCCAAGCAGAGCCGCCCCAGCCCTGTTCGAGAATCAGGGTGACAACCATAAACGGTCCCCTTTAAACGGATCAAATCTTTATGAATATTTTTTTTCATAATCTTTAACCCAAGAACACACACTGCAGAACGCAATAAAGAGTGAAGAGACATTTGGAAGAGGGCTGACGTAGAACCGAAGGCACCTTCTGTTTTTAAATACACTATAACTAATATAGTGTAGTATTATATGTTACTCTTTTACTTAAAGATGCACTCCACAGACTGATTTATTTCAGACAATCATTTGGAAATGTGCTTGTAAGCCAAAATGGGTCCAGGTCTCTTGTCCACTACACTTTGTCATCAATTTTTTTTTACCTAGTCATACATTTTGTATAATAATTTGTCCAATTTGTATCATTCATTCTATATATGTTATAAGGAAATGCTTGTGATTACAATCCTTAAATAAATATTTCAATCTGGTTATTGGTTGCATGCACCTGTATATCCCTTGGAATTTGCAAATCTAATACGCATGTTACATTATTAATATTGCACAATGTAATAGTTGTGCTTGTAGAATTAATATACAGTATGTGCTTGCAGAATTACTTATATTTTTTATCACCACCTACGTATTCATGAGATTTGACTTGGGCCTTTTTGGCGATCATTCTGCCACCAGTATGGGGAATCAGGTAAAGGTGTTCTTTATCATGGCACTCCAATGGTGGAACAAGCTTTGCACTTACCATCCGAATATCAGAGTCCCTAAAAAGAAATTGTGTTTATCTTTTTCTAAACACTTAGTTGTAACTAATTACTACGTATTTGATATCTCCTTGTCTCACCTAGCTATATTACATATAATATATAATGTAAAATGATCAATGAATGTGAAGGAATGTCAATAAACCAAACTTTCCAGAAATGTGGTACATCCTTTTCAAATGTCAAATTGGTGTAGTATCCCTTTAATTAACTCTACCTTCTCTGGATCTGGCCCAACACCGGACTGATCAATCATGTGACCCAGGAAGCGCATGTCTTTATGTCTCGATTCAGAGCACAGCTTGTCTCAATTCAGTTTTAGTCCTGCTAACTCTATTTTCTGAAGGACCCCTTTCAGACTTGCATCATGCTCTTCTCACACTGACCTGGTCTGACACGCTCTGGCCCAATGTCCAATTTTCTTACATTTGTTATTAATCAATCAAAATTATTTTATAAAGCCCTTTTTACATCAGCAGTTGTCACATAGTGCTTTTACAGACACCCAGCCTAGAACCCCAAAGAACAAGCAACAATGCAAAATTGAAGCACATTGGCTAGGAAAAACTCCCCAGTAATTTGCTTCCCAGGAAGAAACCTAGAGAGGATCCAGACTCAGTGGGGTAGCCATTCTTCTTATGGTTGTGCCAGTTGTTAAGTTTAAAAGCGCATGTCGAATTAAGACAAAGTTGTTTATAAGTACACATTAAGGCTCTGTGAGTAGTCCATGATCTGAGAGTTCAGATCTTCATGTGGGCTGTCTCCAGACTTTAGACAGATCGGCTGCACCACTGGGTATACAGGAACAAGGACTGCCAGGTGGGCTGTGGGCAGTGAAAGTGGCTTTGGACAAGGTCATCATCCAGCCGGGTAGTTCTGCTTTGTGCTCCAAGGACTCTGATCATCCCTAGGTCATCATCCTAGGATTCAACAGGACACCAGAAAGATTAGATGGGGCATTCCATAAATCAGCAGTACCTCAGCATAGAATGCACATTGATACTCATCCTCCAGCCAACAAATGAAGCATGTACTATAGTAAAATATGCATGTATTATTTAAAAAATATGACTTAAGTTTAATATTAAGCTTAACAGGGAGTTACCACGCAGGTCTCCTGTCTCATATCACTTGCCTACCAGCCCTAACGCATGTTTTTCTTATTGAGAAAGTATCATTTTAAATTTTGATCTGAAAGGAAGATGTTAAAGGTAGACTTCATTGCTGGACATTGTTCCTCTCTTCTGTGCTGCATTTTCCTACGTCGGCCGCATTGTTTTTCCTTCTGTTCAATTTCAGCCCTTTTTATTTTCTTTTTACTTCCCACGCTATTTTGCTTTTGTGCTCCTGTGTGGCGTGCACCCACAGCTTCTGCATGTAAGCTAACTTGATGAGTACCTTTCTCCAACTGCTGAACTATTTGAATGGTTTTCGCCAAAGTGAGGTCAGCCAATAATTGGAGCTTGTGAGAGAGATCTTTATCTAAAAAGGCCCACTACAATATGGTCATGAAAATTCTCATCACGACTCGTAGAAGGCTAAACAAAGGAGGTGATACAAAAGGGTTTGAGTGTGAAACTTCATACTGCTAGAGTGAAGGTGGCTCTCTGGATAGAGGGCACCCTGTGAAACAGGAAGAAGGGGGACTACAAGTGCGGACAGCCGAAACAGAAAGAGACTGATCACAGCCAGTTCAGGTCTGTATCTTTCAGCTCACCAACTGGGAGGAAGACTGTTGAACAGTGGCTGGTAAAGATGAGAGACGCTAGGGCACTATGTGCAAGGAGATAGAGGCCACCCGTTTGGGTGGTTGTGGACATTTTGTAAATGTTTGTAAATGTTCACGTTTTTTACCTCTACCTTTTTAAAGTGCGTTGTTGTGCAAAGTTCAAATATTCACAGTACATACAATTACATACAATAACATATCAATACCCATAGCAGCAGAAGTTACATTACATCAACATTTAAAAATATGCTATGGAAATTATTGATTATGTTTTTGATCCATATCATGTCAACTGTTAAAATAGCATGCATTATTGACTTTGCATTAACTTTAATAATGAAATCTTTTACATGCATGTAGATCCAAACTTCTTGTGATCTATTACAGTGCATTAGAAGGTGTCCTAAAGTTTTGTCATCATAGCATCCTAGTACAGGGCATTTTGTTTTGACATAAAAGCTCCAACTGACTTTAGAGCGTACAGGGAGTCTGACAGATATTAGACAAATTCTCTGGTAGTTTCAGATATGTTCTTGGTATATACACTCACCTAAATGATTATTAAGAACACCTTATAATGTATTATAAACACTAATAAACACTAATACTTTGTTTGACCCCCTTTCGCCTTCAGAACTGCCTTATTTCTATGTGGCATTTTATTCAACAAGGTGCTGAAAGCATTCTTTAGAAATGTTGGCCCATATTGATAGGATAGCATCTTGCAGTTGATGGAGATTTGTGGGATGCACTTCCAGGGCACAAAGCTCCTGTTCCACCACATCCCAAAGATGCTCTATAGGGTTGACGTCTGGTGACTGTGGGGGGCATTTTAGTACAGTGAACTCATTGTCATGTTCAAGAAACAAAATTGAAATGATTCGAGCTTCGTGACATGGTCCATTATCCTGCTGGAAGTAACCATCTGTGGGATGGGTACATGGTGGCCATAAAGGGATGGACATGGTCAGAAACAATGCTCAGGTAGGCCGTGGCATTTAAACGATGCCCAATTGGCACTAAGGGGCCTAAAGTGTGCCAAGAAAACATCCCCCAAACCATTACACCACCACCACCAGCCTGCACAGTGGTAACAAGGCATGATGGATCTATGTTCTCATTTTGTTTACGCCAAATTCTGACTCTACCATCTGAATGTCTCAACAGAAATCGAGACTCATCAGACCAGGCAGAATTTTTCCAGTCTTCAACTGTCCAATTTTGGTGGGCTCTTGCAAATTGTAGCCGCTTTTTTTTTAATTTGTAGTGGAGATGAGTGGTACCCCGTGGGGTCTTCTGGTGTTGTAGCCCATCTGCCTCAAGGTTGTGCATGTTGTGGCTTCACAAATGCTTTGCTGCATACCTCGGTTGTAACGAGTGGTTATTTCAGTCAAAGTTGCCCTTCTATCAGCTTGAAGCACTCGGCCCATTCTCCTCTGACCTCTAGCATCAACAAGGCATTTTCACCCACAGGACTGCCGCATACTGGATGTTTTTCCCTTTTCACACCATTCTTTGTAAACCCTAGAAATGGTTTTGCGTGAAAATCCCAGTAACTGAGCAGATTGTGAAATACTCAGACCAGCCCGTCTGGCACCAACAACCATGCCACGCTCAAAATTACTTAAATTACTTTTCTTTCCCATTTTGACATTCAGTTTGGAGTTCAGGAAATTGTCTTGACCAGGACCACACCCCTAAATGCATTGAAGCAACTGCCATGTGATTGGTTGATTAGATCATTGCATTAAGGAGAAATTGAATGGGTGTTCCTAATAATCCTTTAGGTGAGTGTATATATATATATATATATATATATATATATATATATATATACACTGTTTACATTCATCATTTGTTAATTCTTTATATTGCGGATATCCCCATTTTTCAAAGTTATTTATCCTGTCATAGATCATTGTATTTGCAAGGCAACACCAATCAATTTTAACATGCTCGTATTTTTTCACGACTTGCCATCTGGGAAGCAGAAACGCCTTTGTGACACACAAGAGGTTATTACAATGCTAAGTACAATACTCCAATATGAAGACTCTTACTAGGAACTGCAGCCTTTGGGCCGAGGATCTTCTTGACTGTAGATAATAATGCAACGCAAAAAAATATATAAAATAATACTGAAATATATGCTTATTTAGTCGATAATATAGATACATTTCAAAATGTTGACATTCATTTCAAAGTAAATAGATTGTGTTAAACCTAATTATACAAAACATGGTTTTACAAACCCTCATATAGTTGTTGTCTTAGCTCTCATTTAATAAATACATCTGAAGTCATTAGCCCACTTTAGGCGAGGCAAGGAGCCTAGTAGTCAGAGTGTCCAACCTCTGCAGACTGCTAATGTGGCAAGGTGCCCCAGCAGTACCCACAGCGTGTGTAAAAACCATGTGGTTAAGGCACCCCTGTCTAGCTGTCCTTGAGCAAGATAGCTTCACCCCTAAACTGCTCCATGGCAGGTCACTGGCATGGAGTTGCCTGTCCTCCATGCTGGGTTGTCCAGAGGTCAGTTGGTTGGCTCAGAATCAGGCTCAAAGTTGTAGCCTTTCGAGGCAGCCTCTTGAAGGGAAATCAACCCAGATTTTTGCTTGGTTGGACTGTTCATATTGGCCTTTTGGTTATGGTGTCTGACTGACCTCCCAAAGCATTTCAAATATACCATGATCAGGAAGGTGAGGAAAAACCCACCATGTCAAGACACCAGTCTGTGAGTATGACAGTTACTCCTATCCAGTCCCTCTTTACTCCAGTCTTTCTAGGGGTCCAGGGAATTCCGTAAACTGGGGATTTCAAGGAGGCCGTGGTCAAGTGAAAAGAGAACTCTTTTCTTCCTATCATTCTGGTACAGGTTGATCTTAGTTTCATCTGTACAAAGAATGCTGTTCCAGAACAGGGCTGTCTTTTTGTGGATGTTGTCTGGCAAAGTCATATATGGCCATTCTATTCTTGAGGCTTATGAATGGTTTGAACCTTGTGATGAACCCTCTGTATTTGGTCTTGTGAAGTCTTCTCTTAAAGGTGCACTTTCATAACAATATGCCTACCTCCTGGAGAGTGTTCTTCACTTGGCTGGGTGTGGTTAAGGTTTTTTTCTTTACCATGTAAAGGAACCTACGATCATCTACCAATGTTGTCTTCCATGGACATCCAGGCCTATTTGTGTTGCAGAGCTCACCAGTCCGTTCCTTTTTCTTAGAATATATTAAACTGGCGATTTAGCCACTCGTAATGTTCCTGCTATCTTTATTTTTTGCAGCCTAAGGATGGCCTGTTTCACTTGCATTGGGAGCTTTTTTGACCGCATTTTGACTGGTCATTCTTAGCAAATGGTGCCATTTGTGTCCCCATGATATAATCAAGCATAAGTTGTGAAAAAATGTGTTGCCTCTTTTTTTTTTAAAGCTTTCTTACTAAATGAAACCCTTCTTCACTACGTAAAACAAGGTTTATGCCCTCAGGGTTTTTTAACTCTAAAATAATTACTCTGTGGTGCAAGCACTCTAAAATGCCATGTCCCCAGTCAGTTTTTTTACTTCAGTTGCAAATATAAGTAACAAAAATCAAATAATTTTTATCTATTTAACTATAAATGCAAATAACTATTTATAATACATCTCACCACATGCTATTTGTTAAATAAAAAATATATTTTTATATTAAAAATCTTGAAATATGGTCTGTCCCTGATTTCACTGTCCCTCGCATTACTCTGATGAAAATCATTCTGGACACGCCCCCTGATTGTTCATTTAGTCACCTGACACTCAGGAAGTAGAATACATTTTTCAGGGAAAGCAACTACAAGGAGCAGAGTAATTATCTCTCTTTAATCAACACAATTTTCAATGTTTTAGAGTGGCTTACTTATGTGGTCAAGCATAAAATGTCCCCTATGTTAGTCTGATTGATATTGGAAACTAATATTTTTTTTAGATTTTGAAGATAGCTAATTAAAATGCAAAAAAAATCTTCTTGTGTAGTCATCATGTGCTAGCCTGTTGTTTACTGTTCATGAGTGGTAATGGCCGACTTTTGCATAATTTGTCCCCCGGCGTTTCTGTCCCCCCGCATTACTGTCCCCTCCCGTTACTCCTGGCTATATAAAATATGGTGATTTATTAGAGGGTTAGATTGTTGATCAGTGTCTGGCATGTATTTTTATGTTTTTATCATTAATTATATTATTAATAACAAAAAAGATGTATTTTATTCTTTCTGCTAAAAGGGGCAACACTAGCTATTGAAGATTGTCGGGGACACATTTCTTTCCGCACAACGGAATCTGTTTTTGTTACTATCGGAGTATAACATTCATACTTTTATTTGCTATTTGTTAAATAACCTTTTCTATGGATAGTATTTATCTGACAAAAAATGTCTGAGAAGCACACTGTAGCACAGTACGACTAATGAGAAGGAGAATACCAATGTGTTAGTCAGCTTTAGTTCCATGGTGGGTGACAGCAGACAGTCCATTTCTCATCCAATTGGACTTCATACCTTTTGTCCTTATGCCCTTTATCTGCTGCTATACCTGCATAACAAGGAGATCACAACAGGGCGTGGCCTGCCCTGAGCTGGTATTAAAGCCCCGGCCAGTGCCCACCTTCTCCCAAGGTCCCATTGTTGTGACTGTGTAAAGCGATTCCCTTCGCTTCACAGTAGACCAATAGGGTTCCAAGGGCATCCATCAACCGCCTGTCCAGCCATTCCCAAAAGCTTGAGCCGACTCAACACAACACATCCACCCTAAGGACATGGGTAATTCAACAGGATGCACCGTGGAAGATCTCCAGGCTGTGGAGAAACACCTCTGGTATAAAAAGTTCATGAGAGAGTGTCCTTCGGGGCAACTCACACTGCATGAGTTCAAGCAGTTTTTTGGGCTCCGGGGACTGGACGCTGAGGCCAATGCCTACATAGAGCAAATGTTCCGCACTTTTGACATGAACAAGGTAAGCCGATTCGGTGTTGATTTGAACAAAGACTGCTTGTAAATGGGATGCATTAATTTTTCCTTGTATAGTCTAAAAATATTATAGGAATGCCAAGTGTTATGGATGATGGATGAAGGATATGATTGGCTGTGTTGTAAATTTACACAAAACTATGTGTGGCTGAACATGTAGGATTATGTGTTTGATTACAATGAGTCACCCATACAAAATTGCAGAGAATGGGTTTTGTAATGTTAAGACCAGGGTTGTTTCCCCATGAGTGAGTAGTACTTCATTGTTTGAGAAAGTACGCACTCACAACTTTAATAAGGTCTGGATAAATGCCTAACATTCAATGTAAAATACGAGTTGTACATTTTATTTAGTAGCTAAAGTATATTTAAAAATGCATATCTTAAACCAGCTTATCTACATTTAGATTTTGTTTTCTGGTCTCCCAGATGACTGGTTCAAGTGAGGAGGTTAATCGTTTCACGTGTCCCGAGGCTCAATGTTTTCACAACTATATTTAGTAATCCCGTCATCTTCGATTACAGTAGGCTGGGGTTGGATTAATATGGGATTTAGTATTAGAAAGAAGACATGTACAGGTATTCATCTTTCAAATTCGCTTGCATTAATTCAGCATCAGAAAGAGCTGATTTTAAATACTTGTCCTTGGGTTTGGAAAGGTACAACTCTTTGGAGACAGTGCCTTGAAAGAGGCTCGTAATTATTGTAACACCAAAGTACAGCATGTATACTTAGATCGAATGAAACCTTGTGAACTTAGGATGTCATTGTACATGTGAAGTCATTAGTGCTGACCTGTCATTGGTTGCATTTTTTCAGACTTGCCACAAAGCAGTAGGAAGACAATACCACACTGGTTATTCATAGTTATGATCCCCGATAATGGTAATCAGACCTGTTATTTTAAGCATAACATAACCTACATCCCGAGGAGTTGACAGTGATCATCTGAGGTGTTAAATAATGATTCCAAACTACGCTTTCCTTCCTGTTGTAGGATGGCTACATAGACTTCCTGGAGTATGTGGCTGCTTTGAGTTTGGTGATGCGAGGAAAGATGGAACACAAGCTCCGCTGGTACTTTAAGCTGTATGATGTCGACGGAAATGGATGCATTGACCGAAATGAACTGCTCAACATCATTAAGGTACAGAAACCAGTACAGATGGTTGGTGCTGTACAGTGGAGTCCATATACAGTGAATCTGGAAAGTATTCACAACGCTGTTTGAAGTCTTAGCAAATTTATTAAAAATAAGAAATGAAAATAGCACATAAGTATTCACAGCCTTTGTCATGACACTCAAAATTGAGCTCAGGTACATCCTGTTTCCACTGATCATCCTTGAGATGTTTCAACAACCTGATTGGAGTCCAACTGTGGTAAATTCAGTTGATTGGACATGATTTGGAAAGGCACACACCTGTCTATATAACTTCCCACAGTTAACAATGCATGTCAGTGCACAAACCAAGCCATGAAGTCCAAGGAATTGTCTGTAGACCTCTGAGATGGCTTGAATGGCAAGCGACGATGTCTGGAGGAAACCAGGCAGCGTTCATCACCTGGCCAATACCATCCCTACAGTGAAGCATGGTGGTGGCAGCATCATGCTGTAGGCATGATTTTCAGTAGCAGGAACTGGGAGACTAGTCAGGATAGAGGGAAAGATGAATGCAGGAATGCATGAATGTACAGACATCTTTGTTGAAAACCTGCTCCAGAGCGCTCTGTACCTCAGACTGGTACGAGGGTTCATCTTCCAACAGGACAACGACCTTAAGCACACAGCCAAGACAACAAAGGAGTGATTACAGGACAACTCTATTAATGTCCTTGAGTGGCCCAGCCAGAGCCCAGACTTGAACCCGATTGAACATCTATGGAGAGATCTAGAAATGGCTGTGAACCAACACTCCCCATCCAAACTGATGGAGCTTGAGAGGTCCTGTAATGAAGAATGGGAGAAACTGTCCAAAAATAGGCGTGCCAAGCTTGCAGCATCATACTCAACAAGACTTGAGGCTGGCCAAAGGTGCTTCAACAAAGTGTTGAGCAGAGGCTGTGAACACTAATGTAAATTCATTTTTAATAAATTTGCTAAGATTTCAAATACAATTCTTTCACATTGTTCACATTGTCATTATGGGGTATTGTTTGTTAAATTTTAAGGAAAATAATGAATTTAATCAATTTTAGTATAAGGGTATAACATGTAAAGAATTGTGAAAAAAATGAAGTGCTGTGAATACGGATGCACTGTAACACATATGACTTTATTACTTTCACTTTCTTTTCTCCAGGCCATTCGTGCAATCAATGGGAATTTAAAACAGGACGTTAGTGCAGAGGAATTCACCAACCGGGTGTTTGACAAGATAGACGTCAACGGAGATGGTGAGTTTTCAATATTTCACGTCCTGTCCATCGGAGGTTATTAGTTCTAGAACTTCTCAGGTAAAGAAATCCTTAACCTTTCTCCCTATATTCTATTAATCAGGGGAATTGTCATTGGAGGAGTTTGTGGCAGGGGCTCACACAGATGAAGACTTCATGGAGGTAATGATGAAGACCTTGGACCTCAACCACATAGTTGCTATGATACACAACAGAAGGCACAGTGTTTAGGGGACCCTCCACTTCCATCCTCCACTGTAATACACAGACGAAGGGCAACATAGCAGCTGAGCCATGACTCCTCTCTACATATCTAGCCCATATTGTTATTAAGGCAATCGTTATTCTAGCAATGCTAACGGGCTGTGCTTTGAATGCATTTTTTGTTGTCAGAATTGACAAGAGATTGAACAACGATGGCAAACGCACCTTACTTGCATATAAATGACTCAGGCAACCAAGCCCGGCTGGTGAATGTCCTTGTACACCTAAATCACACAGGTGCTCTATGTGATAAGAGGGTTATCTCAGATAGTCAGCTGACTGTGAAAGCCAACTAGGTCGTAACATAACCAGGCTGAAATTCATAGGGAGGAAGTCAGTTGGGGGGAATTCCAAAGTATCAATGCGATTAATCAAATTACATAATGCCCTTTTTACCTCACAAGTGCTTACACACTTACCCAGCCTAAAACCCAGAGAAGCAAGTAACAAAATATTGCAATCCCTCATTCACATCAATAATGACAGCTTCATTTTGGACAAACAAACTCTTATTTTGATGAGTGGTTCCTCAACATTACTATTGGTCAGGTTCTATTGGAGGAAGTAATAGTTCACCTTATTTTCTTCTAATATTACAGTAAGTCAACACAAATATGACTACGACACATTTGTTTGTGCAATGACTAACAATACGTCTCCAGTTCCTCAAGGAATGTGGATGCAAACCTACTGGTAATTTATAGGTAAACTATGTCAATTTAGGAAATTTATTTTTAAAACACAGATATATATATCTGTCCATATTGTACAAGTTTCTAGACCAAATGGTTCAAGAAAAAATAGCCAGATTAATAAAATGGATCTAATCAACAATTACATAATTTCTAATAAACTCACCTATTTACATATTTAAAAATTTCCAAAGGTTTAGTAAACAAAGACATATTGATGCTAAACTACATAAAAATGTGTTAACAAATCACAATCACTAAATGTATGGTTTATATTTATTGTTTTATATCATTGTAAATCTATGCATTCTTTAAAAATATTTGATTATTTTTATATTTACATAAAATTGCAGGCACCTTTGATAATCTGAAGTATTTGAAAAACTACTATATAAAGTACAGAACCCTATAAAGTAGATTTTAATAAGTTTATTGAAGAAAAGTTTTTAAAGGTAGAAATAATATATTCTTCCTTCACAACCTAACTCTTGGGGAAAGCTCTTTGTAGAAGTTATGCATACCAATCTCCTGTGGGTAGCAACTGACCAAATTTTGCAATATTTACTTTTTGTGCATCAGAGATTAGGGGTATCATAATAAATGTATTTTAGATGTATTTACTGACAAAATGAGCATTTAGCATATAACAATGAAAAGACAGTATGTTTTTCCATTGCACCAACCATGACTACAGAGTCATACATTTGAAGGGATATTTTGTAAAGTGTAAAATAAATGTACCAAAATGTGTGTTTCTGTGAGTGTATTTATGTGTGAATCTGAGACATAAATTGATGCTTTAATCATGTGTGTGAATAAGGATGAGCTAAACATGTTCTTCGGGCACGACTCTGGAACAACTTCCACTCGATGTTGTCCTTGAGGGAAACCTTTTTTAAACCATTGTTTTAGTTTATTTAATTATCAGTGCGGGGCGCGTCTCCAAATACAGCTGCACACAGGATGGGAGTGTGTAGTAGATTGGTAGTTCAAATTTACTACTGAGCAAATGGCTATCATTCCAAACATTTGAAGGAAGGGGTCCACTAGATATTCCGCGAATTGGGTAAAAGTGTGTGGAAAAGAGATTAGAATGATCATACACTGTGCAGGGCCGGCCTGAGGCATAAGCGAACTAAGCAGTTGCTTGGGGCCCCCCAATCAAATGCATAGGTGACTCAGTGTGGTAGGAGGGGGGCCCCCAAATTTTGATTCTTCAAATTCTGCTTAGGGCCCCCAAAAGGCTCGGGCCAGAACTACACACATATATATATATCCCACTTATGCCACATTCACTTCACGTGGAAATGATCCAGAAATCGCCTTATCTACAGAGAAGGAACAACTTGGGAGTGTTCACGAGTGGCACCTGACATCGTGGCCATGTTTGTTCCATTTTTATTGGTTGATGACGTCAGACTCACCACAGTTCAGTCAAGAAATCCAGCCGAAGTTGATTTATCAAAGTTGGCATAAAATTGCCTTCTGTAGAAAGACTACAGAGACTGTTTACAAGAAAATTGCTCTTGCTTATATTTGTAAAATAAAGATTGAAATTGGTGGTGTGCTATGTTCATCCTGCTCCACAGCTTTAATTGCTTGGCCTTTAGCAATCAAAATGCCTAACAGGCAGTTTCTGCATAATGGGAGAGAACAGATGAGTGAAAAGAGACTGTGCCAATATAGTTACCATGACAACCATGCACCAAAAGCATGTACATCAGTACCATTCAAAGGGTAGGTGTTACAATAAAAAATGTGTAAATATGGTAATATAAACATAACAATAATGGCCCTTGTGGCACTGATCCACACTTCATATCTGTGGACATACAGGTAGACTGCAGATAACTGTTAAATCTAGATGAAGGCCTGACTGACTAATCAGCTCTAAAATATAGCCTGTAGGAACATCCAGGGTCTGGTCATTGTTAAGGAATTCACTTGGGCTGCTGCTACTGCACACAGTAATATGGCCCCATTTAACCCAGACAGCATCCGTTCATAATTAGTCATCTTCGACACAATGACCACACATACAGTCAATGCACCAGCTATGCCTACTGAATCTACCAGCACATGCCGACTCCAAACTGACTGGATCCTAGAGACATTAGTCCTTCATGGGCTCTGCTGGTTTCCATGGCATCATTGTAATTAAGGGCGAAGGTCACTGAGAGGTGGTCTGCTGGTGCACTGGCTCAGGACCTGCCCACTCTGTGCTCGTTACTGATCCAGCCATGGGCCCATCCATCTGGTCCGTCAACAGTCAATCTCATCTCATCAGTTCATAAAACCTTTGAAAAAACTGTGTTTAGATATTTCTTGGCCTTTTCAACTTAAGTGTCTAAGTTCAGTGGGGGTGGGGTTTCTGAGCTCATGTCTCAGAGCATTGAACACCTTGTACTCCAGGTAGGTTGCAAATCTAAAATATCAATATGATAATGGGTTCCTGGTAGCTTCACGTTTGAGTCTTCTCAAATCTTTGGCAGTTAATTTGAGTCTTTCTCAACACGTTTGTTGCAACCCTGTTGACTATTTGCAACAAAACGTTTGATGGTTCTGTGATCACGCCCCAATATCTTAGCAATTTCAAGAGTGATGCATCTCTCTGAAAGATTTTTAAATTGTTTTACTTTTCTGAGTCAGTTAAATCTCTTTTTTGGCCCATTTTGCCTGAGGAACAGAAGCTGCCTAATAATTATGCACACCTCAATTATAGGGTGTTGATCTTCTTCTTCCTCCCTCATGACACAAATACACATCACCTGATATGCTTAAATCCAATATGCATTCCAGTTTATACAGCTTGGAGGTGGAACATATGAATAATAATGATGATATGGTCAAAATACTGACTTATAATGACTAATAATGGTGCACACAGTCTAGTACAAACTATCAACACAGGCAGGGCAGCTGACAGGGGGGACAACCGGGAATGTTGTCCCGGGCCCAGTCCTGAGGGGGGCCCCAAATTTTGTTTTTGCACAGTAATTTTTTTTAGCGGGGGGCCCTAAATGTTGAGTTTGTCCCGGGCCCAAAGATTCCTGTCGGCGGCCCTGAACACAGGCATTTAGGTAAAAACAACACAGAAAAATCCCAATACAGTTAAAAAAGTTTAAATTAAAAAAGTTTTTTTTGCATATTGGGGAACACAAAAAACTAAATGCCACAATTCTTACATTTTTGTTACTCGCCAGGGCATTTTATTTCCAAGTATTTACAAAATATAATAAACTCAACCTTAACCACAAACCAGAAGACTTGTGAATTTTGTTTATAGAACAAATATCTTAATCTTGAAATGTCTGTATCCTACAGAATGCTGCAGTCAAATTCAGAAATCCACCAGGGGGTAGTAGAGCATTGTCCTGAGGCTTCACAGTGCACAGAGTGTTTAAGAACTTCTCACACATCTGTCTGCTTATATGTCCAATGGTCATTCCAGAGACCTGTCCATCATATCAACAGGTTCACAGGAAGTCATACAGGTACTTCACAATGTCAAAGCTCACCGTCCTGAAAAATAAGAGAAGGGGCCCCAAAAATCAACAGTGAGTATCCAGTTTAACGTAAACCTCTAGTACACTCATACTAAAATCTGGACCTCCAAGCCAGTTCCGCTCCATTTCTACATTGCAGTGTGTGACATATTTAGACTTGGTACTCCAGGCTGGTGCAATTAATGAGGTACAACAGACAACCAGCAGGCTCTAGCCCTCAGTGTGGTATTTCAATACCCCTGCTCTAGCACCTAAACTGACAGTAACAGAAATACAGAAAGACAAAGAAGCACACACCTGGAGATGGCCTGGATGAAATCCAGAGAGACGGCACATTTGTACTTGGGCGCATCTAGCTGGTCGTCATGGCCCAGCTGGCTCAACAGCTGCAGGGTCACCAGGGATGAGATCTGGACAGGGGAGAAAGGACATCACATAAATACAGAAAACACTGGACATCAAAACCATCAAGAACCAGATCCACTTTAATTTAATGGCAGGTCAAAGGCTAAAATCTAGCCATGGATCAATTACTGTGATAATCTCACAACTATGAATCTTTATTCGTTATGATCTTAGAAGGAAACTGGTTATAGATCAGTACTACGTTCCCAGAAGATTAATGGCTATAAGTGTTAGAGTCTACTGCCTGCAGATCTTTCAAACAAACAATACATTTACATTTTAGTCATGTAGCCCTTATCAAGAGAGACAATAAGTGCAGGAATAAGGGGAGGAACAACCACTAGAGCAAATTAGGGTAAAGAGCCTTGCTCAAGGGCATAACTACAAGTGGCCCAATCAGGAATCGAACTGACAACCCTGCTATTACAAGTCTGACTCCCTAACCACAGAGCCATCTGATGCCCCAAAACTAATTATAATCAACATAAATACACAACTATTATTCAATGAGTTCCACAAGCTATTAACTCATGACACATTATTAGGAGTGGCACCTAGCCTAGCGTGTAAGTGTTGTAACAAAGGTTGATGGATCAAATGATTAAGTCTACTAGGTGAAAACAGTGTCATTCACCACTTGAGTAATGCAGCTACCCCCCCCCCCCCCCAAATATTCTTATTAGTAAAGCGATGGCTGGCAGCTGACCTGGGAGAAGACACTGGCTGTGGGGGCCACTCTGCTATCCACCACGCTGTAAAAGACGGCCAGCAGGCGGTCCAGCGGAAACGGCTTGGGCCCCAGCAGGTGGTTGCTGGTCTGAATAAGGAGACAGAGACGTGGATTCAGAATGTAGAACATCTCATTGACTGAACCTCCAGAGTAGCACAACAGCTTTAGGTCACAAGAAAAATCACCTTTTCATGTTTCTTCAAAAAGTTGTTCTTCTTTATTTTGCCATGGTGCTGTTGGGGCCAGAGAGCAAATAATACTCACTAATTACGACACTTTAAAAAGACGGGCCGATAAATATGCACGTGGGACATATTACAAAGATGACTTGACAATTGTGTCTAGCTTTCGAGATGGTGAGCGAGTGCGTGACGCAAATTAGGGTGAGGTGCTGAGGAGATAACGGGAACCTTGACGAAGAAGCGTTTGTCAGTCCGAGCGGGGTTGTAGGAGGCCAGGTAGGCAGCGATCAGCAGGAACTTGGAGTAGTACGGGAGCTCCACATGAGCGTGTGCTGAAAGACCTGGAGAAGACAGAGGAAGCTCCTAACATCACCTGGAAACAGCTTCCCCTCTATATCTAAGTCGTAAATGTTAGCAGGGATCGATCCCTCAAACAGTTCAAATATATTATACTCCAGAGGTTCTCAGACTGGCAACACAAAGAAGCTGACAGCTGCGTCCTGGAAGTGCACTACTGGCTGTCCTAGTTCCCAGTGTACGCCTGCATACAGTAGGAATCAGTGCCTTTATCCGTTTGTCTACCAGCATACCTCTCAGAGCTCCAGCTTCCTTCTCCGCCATCTGCTGTTGCTCCCACTGCACACTGAACAGAGAGACATCAGTCAGGGGAAACATCACTGTGATATAGCCAGCAGCCCTGTGGTTTAGTACAAGTCTTAAGGCCGTAGTCGTAAAACTGTTTCACGAAAAATAGGTCAAGTGACGGAAGCTAATTTAAGAGGACATCCTGAGGGGGACAAACAGACCTGGAGACTTCTCGAAGATACACCGTCTGCATGGCCTTCTTCAGATGAGGCTCGATGTTCCTCCACAGTCTGTGAATGTCACTCTCTTTCACTGAGGGCAATACATAGAGCAGAGGAATTAGAACAAAGATCTGAAACATGAAGACGAGGATGATATGAACGCTCTTCAAATCAAACTACAGGAGAATAGTATTGAAATAGAATTGCATTTACTTCTAGAGGCATAAAGATATTACCTTCATCTTTTTCCAGAGGCTCAATGAACTTGAAGAAATTAAGTGCAGCCTGTTTCAAAACAGAATTATTAAAACCACAGATGACAACGTAGAATAGAGAAAAATAATAATAATACAACTTTTGATCTATTGTGATTTTATTTTAGGTGATTTCATACAATATATTATGACTATTATAACCAATTTAGGCATCATGCAAATCTCCTGTGGATAGAGCCTGCACGCTACAGAGCCTTCACGCCGGTACCAGAGCCTTCACGCCAGTACCAGAGCCTGCCAGTAATTGCTTAAATACATGAAAAAAGGATATGCATTGTTCCTGGTTTTTTTTGTCCTGATTATTTGGTCAAATCACAACTGGGGAACAGTGGTATTTAAACATGGAGACTGAATCGATGTGAAATATCAGAAGGGCTTTAGATTAGGTTTTGAATTTCCTTTTCATGCTTTCTACACAGACAGGATAACGTAGAAAATAGCATAAGGACAGACAAATAAACACACACTTTATACCTGAACACCATGATTGGGACAATATTAAAAGCAACTTATGTCTTCTGAATGTTTACGATGCTTGTCAAACTCACCAGGTGTCTGAGCTCTCGAAGGTCCCGACACACAGAGTAAAAGACTCCCAGTAGAATGTTGATGAAGGCTGAATAAAGCTCAGAAGTGTAGGAGGGGTGACTGTCTTCACACATGATCTGCTGCAGCTCATCTACTCAGGGACACACACAGTAAAAAGACGTCAGAATGTGAAGCATCAGAAAACTTTCTTTCAAAGGCTGATTCCATAATTAAAACAATGTATGCCTATTGCCTAATTGAGACTTTTCTCTAATAGAAACCTTAAGTCAAATCACAGCTGAAGTGCAATCACAGGTACAAACTGTTCCTCTCCTTATTCAATTCTGACAGGGCCATAGATGGAGCTTGTCTGTTGGAAGCTGTACCTTTACTGTAATCCGGGAAGTGAAGAAGCAGAGGTTCAAAACAGCCAGTGTTGGGTCTGAACTTCTCCCACACTATCTCACTGAGCAGGACAACAGTCACATTGTCCTCAACCTGCCAGAAAATCAGTGTCAGCTGTGCACAAGTACACACTATCATGACAGCTTTCACAAAACAGGCACAGACCTAAATGTACAGTACAACTCCACAGTGCCACTACAGTGTTCGCAAGAGGAAGTGTTCTCCTTCATCAAAACAAAAACTAAATCCACTAAAGGGGGCTGATAGTTATGAGGACAACTTGTCAAATGTGTTTTATTAACACCACGCATTTGGAAAATGCTTGTAATTGCCGATTTAAAAGGCACATTTTTCATTGTGACAGCAATATCTATGTGCGACTTCAAGAAAGAAATGCCAACCTCACAAGGCGGTTTAAAAAACGTATACTAAGGCTGGTCTGATTAAAAAACTAAACAGAGGCTAAACATTCTAGCAGTCTCTGCGCAGTTTGTTGTTCAGAATTTAAGATGCACTATGTAACTGTAGATTGGATAGATTGGATCTCACAAGTATACCCCTCACATTTTTGTAAATATATGATTATAACTTTATGTGATAACACTGAAGAAATGACACTTTGCCACAATGTAAAGTAGTGAGTGTACAGCTTGTATAACAGTGTAAATTTGCATCAAAACAACAACACACAGCCTTTAAGGTCTAAACCGCTGGCAACAAAAGTGAGTACACCTATTACATTAATAGTTTCCTTGGTTCTTACTAGTTCCTGAAGACGCAAGAAAGCAGGGAGGATGTTGGCTTCCATGTCCCTCAGGAGATCCGCTCGGTCGAGCACCTACCCAGACACACACAGCACAGGTCACAATGGTTGAATCTTTAACATAAATATATCAAACGCTTTGACACAAAGTTTTACTCGATCACAAAGACAATCTGCATTGTATGAGACAACACATTATGTTAAAGGTTGAATGAAATCCTAACAGAAAAGCTGACATCTAAAAAAATGCAATTTACAAGCGGATTTAACAACAAGCGATATTGCAGGCGATCATTTTTGCTCACAATGTATTTGGTCTGTTTGGCTGTGGACTGGACGCACAGTTGTTTGTACACACGTACAAAGTCTGAGAGAGAGGGACTTCGGGGCAGTAAAGGGACACAGTCTGAGCCAAACAGCGAGAGGATAATCTTCTGGAACAGCAGTCCCAGAGAGAGACACTCCACACAGCTAACTGTCGCATAGGGGAGCTCCAGTTCATTCAGCAGTGTGTGTAACACATGGCTTTTCCCTGTGGCACGATGACCATAGATGAAAATGGAGGGATAGCTGTACTGCTCCGGCTGTAGACAGAAAAAGGTACAGCCAGTCAAAACCTCAAAACACTTATTAACTCATAGATTGGTTTGAAAACATGTGGAATGTATTTCAGCAATACAGCAGGAAAAGTATGTTGAAAATAATAATAATAATAATAAAACCGGGTGTAGGTCTCTTTCAGGACACAGTGCTTAGCAGTAAAAATTTGCATTATATGCCTCGCTCTTTGAATACTCAGAGCGTATTGTTAATGTGTATACTCAGAGGATTTAATCATATCAATTTTGACTAGGTGTGTTGGTAACATGTTGATAATAACAGTAAGGCATTTTCGGGGGCTGTTATAGTACACCGGTATTTCCTATATAACATTGCAAAGCGCTCTCTGTTGTGACAAGCGTCGTCACTAAAACAGTAAATGTAGCGTAATGACCACATACTCATACCTTATTGCTGAATAAATTTTAATTGTAAAAAATGACAAATAAAGTATATAGATTTTTTTTAATGTTTCCACGTAAATATTGGAATTGTTGTGTTTTCAAAGTTAACTACTTTACACTTTCAACATTGTAGTAATTTTACAATGTTTCAAATCAAACTGACCTCTCCCATCAACGCCAGTAGCCTGCCCGCCTGTACATCTCTACACGGCAGCAACTTAGACACCCGCAGCAGCTTTTCCTCCTCGTAACCCGGGTGCTGAATTTGCCCAGGCATTCTTGAGGCCACTTTTAGACACACAGCAAACCGTACAACTATCGAAAATAATTACAGTAGGCCTATAGTTCATGAAAGGAAGAAAAAAACTGCATTGAGAAAGCAAGCTCCCCGTCTAACTTGACTGCTATCCTGCTATGGTAGTTGGCTTACAACAGCAGTGTATATATCTCACCGAAACCAAGGGTACTTTTTGAAAAGTAATTTTGTTACTGTAAGTCGCTTTACCTGGCACAAGTTCAGCATTGAAATAACAATCCAGATGCAACTTCACTGTAAATATGAAGATTCCCGCGTCGCCGAATTTACGTCACCAAGAACAAACAATGTCAAAGCCCTGGGAGTTGTAGTCTTTTTTAAACCGCACTACGGAGATTTTTACAGAAAAGTGCTCACCGGAGAGACACTGGCGTAGCTGCCTGGAAAATGAAATCAACATGATCAGCTCCGTACTTATTTGCATGGAATGCCCTGTATTGTCTCTTACTGATCATTAAAATTCAGGCATGGTTACATGTTTGTTTATTTGACTACTTCAACTACAATATCTAGCGCGCATACGTTTATGGTAACATATTTTCATCTACGGTTTGGTGCTCCAGTCCAAAAAGTTTCCATGGAAATTGTTTTAATATTTTCACCAGCAGGGGGAGTGAGCGCAGCACGGATTTTCCTGCTCTCTCGCACCATAGACATGTCTCGCAGTCAAGGATGACAACCGTGGAAAAGCATTAACCTTTTCCCCAATCCCCTATTGTGTTTATTGATTAACAGTATTTATTGTAAAATACATTGAACATGTGAGAGTCTACATGGTTATCTAGGTGTTTTTAAATACATTGAGATAATGAATCGTGTCAGAGTAAAGGCATTGCTTTGCATCTAATGAACTAGCCCATATAAAATATTTCCTAAAAAATGTGCCTGCAGTTTTGCCTTCAATGTCTGACGCTAAGTAATATAGTGCTCTCCATAATAAGGCTATTATTGGTTCCCTTCGTAAAATGATGCAAAAACAAATCAATTGTTGATTAGCTTGACCTTTCACACAAAATAACAGAAAACTAGCCTTTAATTGAAGTGAAATTAGGAAAAATCAATCTTAAATCAGTCGTAACAAATATTGTTATAATATGGATCTGGAAGAATTAATTGTATTGTTTTCATTCTGGACAGATAGCCTATTTGTCAAACATATTTGTCAAATACATTCATATTTCTTTTCTCCATAACCATTCCTCTTTTTACACCAAAACCATATGGTGTTTGTGGCAACAACAAAAAAGTAAAAACTTTTTATTTTTGGCATAGAGTCTCATTCCATCTGACGTTCCAGTGATTTTTTGTAAAATGTAGCCTATGTGCTTACATTTATGTATTAATGACAGAGGCTTATTTTGGACAAGACATCCACGCTTGTTGGCATGTAGGGAATGTCAAATTGTAATTTTTTTGGACTTTTTGATCTCAAGATTCAACCAAATTCTGCAGTTCTTCAGCGGTGACCCTTGGAGATCATTTTATCTGTTGAACCATCATCCTGACTGCTACAGGTGTCATCCTCCAGTAAGTTGTGTGACTCATTCAAACTTCTGAAGAACTGCTCTAATAGGTTATGTTATTAATTAAGAGGTTGATTGACTTGAGGTTTTATGTGTAACTATTTGTGTGCAGGTCAGGCGTCTGTGAAGTGTCCGATTTTGAAAAGCTTTCTTCACTGCTGCTGTGGTGAAGCGTTTGCAAACGTTTCGTTATCATTTGAGTATACAATCTGCTCGTTTCAATCTGACTGTTTTAGTTAACTGCAAAGTGTTTTAGTACCATTTGATGATTGATTTATTACAAATACTTTAATAACTTCATGCGCCCAATCATCACTTGGATTTTTATCGTGTGTTTGCCTCCAGCTTGAGATATATTTCTCGGCACACTTAAAATGGAACTGACACCATTTAAACAGCCTGAAATTGGATTACAATAAATTGAAATACACATCCCAAAACACATGGTGCCCTTTATAAAGTATTTTTTTGAAGCGGTATTGCTTTATTTAATTTTTTTATTGACAGGACAGGAGGAAGTAGCCAAGGAGACGGGTAGGGGGAGACAGGGAGCAAGGATTCGAACCCTGTCGTTTGGTGGCAAGAGTATTCCGGAGTAGGGAGTTTAGGCAGCTACACCGGGAAGCCTTTATATTTTTTGACAAACAATCAGGCCTTCGGTCATTTTAAGGTTTCATAATTTAAATGAAATTTCACAAATCCCCGATTCTGAATAATTCCCCAACATTCTAAATGCATCAACTCATCCTGCCAACATTGCCCTATACTCTCTTTTTTAAACCTCAGATTTCAAACATCAAACATTTATAATTATGGTGTCTTTGCTTCAAATCTGTACTGAAAATGGTGTCAGTTCCACTTTCAGTGCACCAGGCTATGTCTAGCAGTCTATCGTGTTGTGCGCAATGACATTTCGATTATAAGGATAAACATACGGACAGTAGACGAGTGGACTTCAATATACGAGCCAGTGTTTTCGTAGATTAAAAGAAAATGGTATTGAGTTTTAGATCGCACCCGTTCAATAATTTCGCAGGGTCACGAGAGGGTGGGATTATGTGATACGCTTTAGGCTATTTTCATTGTTATTTTGTCAGAAAGCGGTTATAGTAGTGGGACTGCCATGCTGGATTACAGGTGATCCCTAGTATATGGACGCAGAGCTTATAATGCACAATGAGCAGGCTGTCAACACTCGCGACATCGTCTTCTGTTGAGTTGCATGGCATGCACCTCCTGCACCTCGGGAAAATCGGTATTCTGTGGAAGATGAGGTTGTAGCCTTGGTAACCACTGTCGTGGTCACGTCTAAGCAGGTTGACTTTGCATTATGATTATTGAATCATTTTATCCCAGTGCACCCTCATCGGATGGAGCTCAAACCGTAAGACAATTTTGCTATGAATGCAAATTATTTTCGACTCTAATGCACGGTCTTTTTGAATTACCGACCCGTGATTATTGTATGCGGTTAACTCTGTTGATAATATTGGACGGAAACAGGCTAAAGATAGGTGTAAATTGCAGTAAAGCAAACAAGTAATGTATTGTGAAAGTAAACAGTTTAGTAATTATGTGTGGAGGTCCGACGACTAGCCAGAAATACTGAGTAGCCTACTGGACGCAGTGCGCTGCCGGGTTTTAACAGTCGCCCCGGAGGGAACTATATTCGGGGACATCATGGTAGTCCTTTGACACATTGTAATGGGCTCCAGAAATTACCGTTGGTTTCATCTATGGACTGATTGTGCGTTATCCACAAATAAAGCTCAGTGTTTGAAGGGTTCCCAAATATAAAAAACACATAGTAATATGGTGCCTGGAGCTCCTACAACGATGCTTCCCCCCTCCGAAGCTGCCAAAATCTATCAGACTAACTACGTGAGGAACTCTCGCGCAATCGGGGTTCTGTGGGGCATCTTTACCATACTCTTCGCTATAGTCAACGTGGTGTGCTTCATCCAGCCTTATTGGATTGGAGACGGGATGGATACTCCGCAGGCCGGTTACTTCGGCCTCTTCCACTACTGCATCGGCAACGGGCTGTCCCGGGAACTGAAGTGCCAGGGCACCTTTATGGAGTTTAGCACCATCCCTTCCGGTGCGTTTAAGGCCGCGTCCTTCTTCATCGCCATGTCCATGGCGCTTGTCATCGGATGCATCGGCTGTTTCACGCTGTTCTTCTTCTGCAGCACTGGCACTGTTTACAAGATCTGCGGCTGGATGCAGCTGGCTGCAGGTATGTTCTCTTGTCAGCATGTGCAGATGCTACTTTCTTTTATGGAGAAGGAATTCTGAACTTAAACTTAACAAGATAGGAATCTGTAGGTTTATTTTATGTAGTTCAGTCAGTTATCCTAAGACAACATACACATATATTACACAACTTTACCGCCCTTTTACAATATGATTAATTACAGATGGGATCATGTATAAATATATTTCTAATTTAAATTAGCAAAATATCTCTTGAGCTTTAAACTCATTAGCCTAAAGGGACCATGCCCCTTAACACCTCACAATCATTGTGGCGGTCATGTTTAACATGACAGTCACTAAAGCCACTTTGCTCTATGCATTTTGAAGTTCCCAAATCGGCCACTTCAAGTTTCCAAATTTCACTAAAGTGACGTCACTCTAATGAAGTTGACTTTCTAATATTTTTTGTCCCGTCTTTGAAGAGTTCATTTGGATTATGAAAATTCGTAGTTAGAGAATCGATTCTTCTGTTGAATATGTAGCTAAATAAGGTAGAATTTGAGAGAGAGTTTGTTTTCTACAATGGACAAGATACCCGGAGAGCTGGATGACTTCAACTTTGATCAAATGTTATTGAATGGTAATATTTAACCATACACTCTAAAAACAAATGGTTCTTCAGCGGTTCTTCAGGGGTTCTTTGCGGTGGCAATGGTGCTATATAGCACCACTACCATTTAAAGAACTTGTTAAGCCCAGTTTGGTTCTTCAGCAGTTCTTCAGTGGTTCTTCAGCAGTTCTTTGGGGTGGTTAAGGGTGCTGTATGGCACCTCTTATGGATCTACATAGCACTATTTTTAAAGATGGGTTGGTTCCCCGATATGATTATGAACCACTTTTAGTGCTATTTAGCACTATTTGTTTTTAGAGTGTACATGATTGAGCCAGCATACAGTGAGTATGAAATATGGGAAAGGCAGAACTTTCATTATCAGTTTATCTAGCCGCTGTTGTGGAATTGGCCCCTGGTAGTGGTTGAGCTCCCAGTGGTAACAGATACAGAAAGTGCTTTGTTATACAGAGTGGGACAGGGCTACATTTTTGCTTTCAAACATCTTCAACCATGAAGATGATTACATCTGTATGTTACATCATCTGAGTTTCAACACACATGGACCAAGGTGTTTCTACTGGAAAAACCAGCCAGGCCCAGATGGTGAAGCAGTAGCACAGTTAAGGAGCTAGTTTGCATTGTCATTGGATTTTTTGTGTAAATACTTAGATGAACGCAACATAAAATCAAAAAGAAAGGCTCACAGAATACTGCAAAATTTTTCATTTTGATCTAGGTGTGTAGGTGGTATTACTCTCGATTGACTTGATGAGAATTTTAAGACTGATTTACTGTCACTGACAAGGTTAAAGACTAAAACAACATTCTACATCATTGGAAACTAATTTAGGTGAAGACAGACATTGTCATTGGGGGCATTCGGGCACTCGGCTTAAGCATTGGTTGTAGCAGAGATTAGTACACATTTAGTATCTACTTGTTACTAAATAAACTTGGATAAATGTGACAGAATATTGCTAATGCTATATGATTTGGAGCTGGGTAGGGGATCTAGCTGTCCATCAACATTAGATGATTTACTGTTTGATTTACTGGTCAAGGTACAGTAGCAAATTAGCTAGCAAACTAGCTACCTCAAGACGAAGTCACTCGACTTGGGAGTAGCCTTTCAAGGTAACGTCAGAGACGTGATTTATCATAGGTGTTGATGAGGTGCTAACTAGCTAACTAGCATGTATATTTTCTGTTTGTGCATCTTGTGTGATAATTGCGACTTTATTTCGAAATGTATCTGTGACAGATTATGGTTAATCTGTACTGAAACAAGATATTGCATATAACTCTTGGACGATGTTGTGAAACGTTGTAAATGTTACTATTTACAATAAATTTCTAGCTAGTCGGCAAAGGGCTTTACAGTACAGTTTGCATGGATTTTTGGACATTGTGGTATTTAAAGTGTGAAATAGTACAGCAGTGATCGAAATATACTCTTGGCTGTTTTCTAAAAAAATAGCAGAGAAATCATTGTGTATAACAACAATCATTCTAGGGTAAGGTTCAAATACTAAACAAAATATTTGTATTTGCTCTGGAATGGTACTTTAACTTTAATATGCACTCACCTAAAGGATTATTAGGAACACCATAATAATACTGTGTTTGACCCCATTTTGCCTTTAGAACGGCCTTAATTCTTCGTGGCATTGATTCAACAAGGTGCTGAAAGCATTCTTTAGAAATGTTGGCCCATATTGATAGGATAGCATCTTGCAGTTGATGGAGATTTGTGGGATGCACATCCAGGGCACAAAGCTCCCGTTCCACCACATCCCAAAGATGCTCAATTGGGTTGAGATTAGGTGACTGTGGGGGCCATCTTAGTACAGTGAACTCATTGTCATGTTCAAGAAACCAATTTGAAATGATTCGAGCTTTGTGACATGGTGCATTATCCTGCTGGAAGTAGCCGTCAGAGGATGGGTACATGGTGGCCATAAAGAGATGGACATGGTCAGAAACAATGCTCAGGTAGGCCGTGGCATTTAAACGATGCCCAATTGGCACTAAGGGGCCTAAAGTATGCCAAGAAAACATCCCCCAAACCATTACACTACCACCACCAGCCTGCACCGTGGTAACAAGGCAGGATGGATCCATGTTCTCATTCTGTTTATCCCAAATTCTGACTACCATCTGAATGTCTCAACAGAAATCGAGACTCATTAGACCAGGCAACATTTTTCCAGTCTTCAACTGTCCAATTTTGATGTGCTCTTGCAAATTGTAGCCTCTTTTTCCTATTTGTAGTGGAGATGAGTGGTACCCGGTGGGGTCTTCTGCTGTTGTAGCCCATCCGCCTCAAGGTTGTCCATGTTGTGGCTTCACAAATGCTTTGCTGCACTGCATACCTCTGTTGTAACAAGTGGTTATTTAATTTTAAGTTGCCCTTCTATCAGCTTGAAGCAGTCGGCCCATTCTCCTGTGAGCTCTAGCATCTAGCATTCTTTGCAAAACCTAGAAATGGTTGTGCGTGAAAATCCCAGTAACTGAGCAGATTGTGAAATACTCAGACCGGCCCGTCTGGCACCAACAACCATGCCATGCTCAAAATAGCTTAATTCACCTTTCTTTACCATTCTGACATTCAGTTTGGAGTTCAGGAGATTGTCTTTACCAGGACCACACCCCTAAATGCATTGAAGCAACTGCCATGTGATTGGTTGAGTAGATCATTGCATTGAGGAGAAATTGAACGGGTGTTCCTAATAATCCTTTAGGTGACTGTATAATATATATAATATAAATAACTTTCATAATTTCTGTTAAAAAATAAGTAAGCTACTGGCAAGGAATTATAGACATCCTTTCAAAATAAAGCAGAATCCTGTTTTTAACAAGCAAAATAACTTTTCATTTTAGAATTTCTACTTGCACAGAATGCACAGGTTATGGCTGTAAAGGCAATGTATATGCATGCTCCGTCTCTGCATCGACACAACCCATTAATACTTCCTCAGAAATAGTATATGCATAATTGATTTCAATGTTGCTTGCCAGATGTTGGCCTGAGATTCACAACACCATCTGGGCTTTATATAGCTGCAGGCATCCCGCTGTGAGTTCGTCCTAAACATACTCACCAGGAGAGAGATTATCCAGTGGGCTCAACCCTATCCCAGGCTGAATATAAAAAAAGAAGCCACGTCTAATGGGTTGTGGTGTTTACAGCCTCGTCTTGTTTTAGCACATGAAATAAACAGATCTTATCCCGCAGTGGTTGAAGTAGGCTACCTCAGTAGCACATACTTTGGTTAAGACCTCACAGCATTTTACAATCGGGACATGTTCGGCCCAAACAGATGAAACATAAAAAACTGACTCCAAATGAAAAAAATTAAATACAATTTAATGAACATATTGTAAATATTTACACGCAATTTAAAATATTATTTTATAGGACATCTTCACCACTGAGTTTTTAGAGTAAATATGAAAAAAAAATCATCCAGTGTACTCACGGTTCTCTGTCAAAATGGCTTTAGTGTGATTTATATGCAGTGAGGAGTCAAAATTTGCAATGACATTGAGAGCTCGGATTATTCTGGGATGGCAATGCTAGTTTTTCCAATATATCTAGAACAGCACTTGGTCAACATTCAACATGTCTTTGCCCGATTCAGTTAATTTCTAAATCAGTCTCTGAACCCTCACTCCCTCCATCCTTATTCTGAAATGTTATGTAGTGGTCACTGTGAAATTGTCTATTAAGACCTTACTGAGTTGCGGTCAATGGTAATACTAGGTCTTTACGTTTTTCTCATTGTAGCCATAAATCCTTGGTATGACTGTCCGATACTTCTGCTTCTCCTTGGTTTAGTTTATTCCATACTGGAGTTACTGACCTACGTGAATCTCTGTAAAAAATCAACAACAAATCTCTCAGGGGTACATTGCTTTAAAAGCAGTGGCTGAATGTCTGATAGGAGCGGTGCACACCTTCAGGCATTTGTAAAGCAACGCTATAACAGTGCTCTCTGAATGTCTTCAGGTATGTTTTCAAAGAAACGTACATGACATCTATTGACATGTGATTGCCCCTGCAGGCTCCAGCAATGCCTAAATAATTAATTGGACTATCTTTACTAGACTTGAAGGATGTGCTTAGCTGGGTCAATCCTCTCCCAGCTGTTCCCAGGAAAAGTAGATATTATCTCCCTCTCTACTCTCCTCCCGAATACCAATTCACTTCCAGTTTAGGCCTGACACGCAGCACTCTTAGGCAACTAAAGTAAGGTAAGTGATGACGTCTCCTGTGACATTCCCTATCAAAATCATCTCTCTTAATCCCTCTAGTGAGGAATTTGATGGATAGTTAGGCCCTGGCAGCATAACAATGTATTCTTGCTTTGCTTTAATAAGGAAGCAAATTCTCTCCTCACCATAATTAATGGAATATCTTCTGGCCATACCTATTAGTGATTCTCATTTCAGAAAACAAGACAACCCACTTGAAGACACACCTCCAGCATTTTTAAAACTGGGTGGGGCCACTCAGGTCAGTGTCATCTCACTTGTAAAAAGCAGATTAGAGTCCGTTCAGCCCACTCTATCTCCCCAGCCTCAATCTAGCAATAACCAGGCCAGATTGTCCAGCTTGGGTAAAAAACAACCAGTCTCTGTTCTGGTGATATTGCTGTCCTCTATGCAGTGAAGGAAAATGTTTATAATTTATGTATTTAGCAGCAATTATTTTGCTCATTTCTTAAAGTGGTGAACAAGGGGGTTGGTGATTGTGTTGTGGATGGATTTCATAAACCTGCTGCATTTTGGCGTACTAAACTGTGGGAGCGGGCGAGTTGTCTGCACAGTGTGCTGCCCTTTACCGGCACAATGGGCCCCCTAAGGAGGACGCTAGCATTAGCAAAACAATAAAAGGCACATTTGGTTGCGAGTCATTTATTGATCAAGTGGTTTTTGAGCAGAGTAAGACTGCGTGAAGCTAAACTAATGGGAGACAGATGCTGGTGCTCTGCTTACAGCAGGGGTGTCCAAACCCTTCCATGGAGGGCCTAGTGTATGCAGGTTTTTGCTTTTACCTTGTACAAGCCTGATGGAGTAGCTCACTAATTGGTTAGCATCTCCCCTCACCTGGCAGTCTAGGTCCTAATTATGCTCTAATTGAAGGGAAAGACCAAAAACCAGCATACACTAGGCCCTCCATGGAAGGGTTTGGACA